>JBBBWG010008391.1:0-24309 GCA_037176905.1 Azolla pinnata | reverse complement strand
TGGTTTTCTAACTATATAATAGGAAATTCATGGCCATGATCGTATTGAGGAGGTCGAGAGAGAAGAACGTATCGGGGTAGGAATCCCTAATACAAGTGTTGGGATCGCTTCGGAAGTTGATCATATCTCTCTCAACGAGGATGAAAGAGATGCATGAGAGAGATGCATTTTGTAGTAATCTCATTTATGTCACTTAAACATTCTAAAACTGATATTTATTATACAATTTTGTATGACATTGAACAATCTGTTATAGTAAAAATCATCAGTTTGTTTTAATTACCTGACATGTGTAGATTTGTTGAGAGAGATCACACGAACTTGACGAAGAACAGGCACCCGAATTCGTCGACGAAGAGCGCGAGTCGATCAAGATCGTTCTTCACTTATTGAGTCTAATATAGGTATTATAGATCTCAATATATATATCCGATTAGATATAGGGCTAGTAATTAAGATAACAATCTAGTAAAAAAAAAATTGATTAGATTTGATGTGCAATTAGTTACTTAATTAGAAGAAGAGCACGAGAGATGGCAAGAGCACGAAAGATAAAGAGCACAAGAGAGCACGAGGGAGCACGAGATTAGATAGCAAGAGCACGAGAGAGCATAAGAAATAGAAAGAGCATAAGAGAGGAAAAATGAGGGGGTGATTAGTGTGTGAGAGAGCCGGCCGATTATAAACTGGTCGGGTAGGGTCGTTTTAGGGGAAAAAAACGACTTTTTTTAGCCGTTACAGAACGTCGCTAAGCGACGCATAAAGGCTAACCGTAAGCGATGCTAAATATGTCGCTAAATGCATCGCTAAATGCGTCGCTACCAGGTGTCGCTCAGCGACACACAAAAGGCGTCGCTAACTACGTCGCTAAGCGACGAGAAGTTAGCGACGCCTTTTTGGTGTCACTTACTTCTGCGTCGCTAAATCACTATCGCTGAGCAACACTCTGAGTGACGCATCAAATGTCGACACAAAAACTGTCATTGTCTGTGTCGCTAACTGTGTCGCTAACTGTGTCGCTAACTTTGTCACTAATTGTATCGCTAACGGTGTCGCTAACTACGTCGCTAAGGGGCGTCGCTAACGGCGTCGCTAACTGCGTCACTAATGGCGTCGCCAAGCGAAGTTCCTTAGCGACGTCCAAAGCGATGCTGTTAGCAACGAGTTTTGGCGTCGCTAATGGCCAAATCTGTAGTAGTGTATGCATGCACATGTCTGATTGATATTCGATTTTATATGCATACATACATACGCATAAATATTTAGATATTCATGTAAATCTACATGTGTAAGTAGATTTGTATGGAGCGTCAAAATTTTGTAGTACTGGGCGCGTCAAATCGTGCGGCTGGAAGCGTGTATATAGTCACGGTAAATGGAGCATCAAATTTTTTCAAAAAAATCGCGGCAAAACTTGTGGCAAACATGCGGCAAAACTCGCATAAATAGTCGCGGAAAATTTGACGCAAGTTTGAAAAACATTTGCCGCGACCTAGCCGCGTCGCGGCAAACTGTCGCGGCAAACAACCCAATACCTTGTAGCGTCCAAATACAGAGATCAATGGTGCATTTGGTGTGATAGCACCGAACATGAGCGAAAAGACTGCGACGAGCATGAAGTGGCATTAAGACGGGATCCCATCTACTACGACGGAAACTGGATTCACTCTATGGATTCCCTGAAACCACTCCGGCCAAACTTTGTGAAAAGGAGGCATGAAGAAGTTAATCAAAGAAGAGGTGGCCTCACGAGGGAACTACTCGGCATCTGCAGGGATACGAGTTGGTGAGTCACATGGAATAAAAACAACATTCTAGTCAGAAGTATTAGACTCTTCTAAGAAACCCACTAATGAGGTCCAGAGCACCATGGAAGATGTCTGGAATGTTATAGGTTGGGAATGCCCCATAGATAGAGCCAGTGTTGATGCCTTGTGTCAACTACAGGAAGTCTACGTAGAAGAGAAATGAAGGCGCTTGGATGATGCGGCTAATTAATCTAAGGTGGAGAATCAGAGTTCTGGTGAAAAGGGGAAAGGAAGAGCAATTCCAGCGTTCAAGTTGGCTTCGGATATCGAGCAACAGACCGATCTAAAGAAGGTATTCGAGGAAAGAATCCTTGATAGTCGAATCGACTGCTCTCTTCGGGAACTACATGGGATAGCAAAGAAAGAATTCCACGACCTTCTTGTAGATCTCATGAAGAGGAAGATACAAGCCATGGAAGAGCCAAGTGGTTCGAAGGTGAGTGCATATATCATTTTAATGAATTCTGGATTTCCACTATACAAATCCACACTAGGCTAAGGTAATCACTGAAACTCCGGTCTGAATAGGGAATATTAAAGAGCTTATAGTACCACTAATTGACCATGGATCATAAATCAATCTAATGTCCAAGGAGTTCTATTGGAAGGGGAAGTGGCCAATAAACATTGGGCATGGATGGAAGATACGAGCAGCAACGAAAGCTACAGAAGATCTATTTGCTACTTGTCCACATGTGATAGTGAAGATCGGATATGTCGAGATCGACTAGAATTTCTTTGTACAGGATGAAGTGTCACATCCCATAATCCTTAGAAAATCCTTCATAACAGCTTCAAAGATGGAGACGAAAGTACTTGACAGTGGTGCAACATATCCCAGGATACGAAGTCAAAACGGAGAGAAGTCCGTGCAATTCTTGATTGTACCGTCAAACCATGAGAGGAACAAGAGAAAACTCTTGTCCCGAACAAAAGTGGATTTTTAACTCGGACTATTACTAAGTGGGGAAACAATAGTCCGAGAAGCCCTGATACCCCACAGAGGAAAGGTTTTCGGAATTAATTGTATACGGGTTAGTCCAGATGGGGCATCCAATTATACAATTGTGTCTAGAAATATGAATAAAAGACTTAGGAAGATACATGAAAAGATGCGATCTGCATTAGTAATAGAAGAAGATGAAGAAATTACAGGAGAAATTGAAGAAGTGTTCTATTGGAACACAATGTAGAGGCTCCAGGAGTACGAAAGGATGGGCATGGAGGAAGATCAAATGATTCCGGTGGACTCCCTCGAAACTTACATGACCATCGCAAAAGGAGGTTTGGATTTGCTCTCTAATAAAGAGGTAACGGTCAGTACAAAATACAAGATTGTGGACAAAAAAGAGAAACCAGTCGCAAGGCCTTTTCATAGTCGCAGATGTGAAGTTTGGAAGATGCGAAATTGAAGAAGTGTTCTATTGGAACACAATGTAGAGGCTCCAGGAGTACGAAAGGATGGGCATGGAGGAAGATCAAATGATTCTGGTGGACTCCCTCGAAACTTACATGACCATCGCAAAAGGAGGTTTGGATTTGCTCTCTAGTAAAGAAGTAACGGTCAGTACAAAATACAAGATTGTGGACAAAAAAGTGAACCTGCGAAGGTTTTAAGCGAAAGACAATGTGGAGATTCACAAGTAAAACGAGAACTATGGGGAATAGTTTCGGCAATCAAGTCAGATCGAGATTACTTGATCAGAGCTGAAGTAGTGATCGAGACCGATTGTCTTCCAATACTCGGAATGATGAGGTGTTGCTCGGTAGCAGACGTGGCGATACTCAGATGGATAGCATATGTGAAGTCACTTAATCGAGAAATACAACACATCTCTGGAAAAGCAGTTGCCATCATAGACATGCTATCAAAGGCCCGGTACAATGATGATGTGTCCAACTCCGATAATGAGGAAGTTCCTGAGGATTTCTTCACATCGGAATTTACATGTCGAGTAGACGCAATCCGAGAATTCAGGGTGGAGGACTATGAAGGTAAAAGCTTAAGGATTAGAAAGACTATACAAGCGTTTGAACAAGAAAAAGGTCATCCAGACAATAAGGAAAGAAGAATTGAGATCCAGAGAAAGAAACAACAGATTCGTAAGTTTTTCTTAAACGAAGGACTCTTATGGAGAGAGCCAAAGAGACCGATGAAGTTCCACTACGGGTAGTTGGAACGAAAGCACAACAAAGACAAATAATATTCGAGTTCCATGAATCGAATTGGGCTGGACGTAGAGGCACATGGGCGACATTCAATAAGATCAAGCAGAAGTATTGGTGGAAAGGAATGTATAAGGATGTGGCACAATACACGGAGTGCTGCAAAAAGTGTTAGATGTATTCTGCAGTACGACACTGAGACGAGTTGCAGCCAACCTTCTCACCAACAATCAACTTCAAATGGATGGTTGACATCGTAACAACAAAAATACTGGAGCTAGACAACAAAAATACTTGATATTGGCTTGAGAGGATCTTACCAATCAAGTGAAAGGATGTGCGATGCGGAAGAAGACAAGAGCTGCAGTATGTCAATTTCTCTTGGAAGAAGTTATCTGTAGGTATGGTTGTGTAGGGCAAGTCATAGCAGACCGTGGAGAGGTTGATTTTAGTGAAGCAAGGGAGTTCTTTGCGAAACTTGGAGTTCAACTAACACTAACTACGACATATAATCCAGAGGTGAACAGGAAGATAGAGTGGGGTCATAGCCCAATTGTGAAGGCACTTGTAAAAGCATGTGACGGAAGACTTGGGCTTTGGCCTCAAATGCTTCCATATGCATTATGGGCAGACCGGACAATTCACAGTTCCGTAACCGGGTACATGTCGTGTGAACTTATGACAGGGCAAACTCTTGTCATGCCTATTGAAAGAGCGATAGCAACATGGACCGTGTTGCGGTGGGAGCGAGAGATGAGCCGAGAGGAGCTACTAGCAATTTGAATCAGACAATTAGAAGCTAGACCAAAAGACATTAGAGAAGTAGTACGACGACAACGAGAAGCTCAACTTCTAAACAAACAACGCTTTGACAAGAAACATCGACTACGGCCAACGAAGCCTGAAGAAGGGGATTGCATACTAGTCTACGATAGCAGCTTGGACCATCAACATAGCATTATTCGTAAATTTGCGCGAAGATGTTTCAAACCATATGAGGTTCGACAAAGGTTTGAGAATGGAACATACTGACTGAGTGAGCTAGACAGGACAATGATCCGAGTACCTATAGCCAAGAAACGAGTTAAGGTATTCAAGAAGTTGGAATCATCAAGAACCCAATATTCTGACAAATAGAGCCAACACAACGGACGAGGGAGAAGAGGACTAAGAAAATGACTCGAGCAATTCGGACCAAGAAGGTGAGCAAGACCTCTTGATCAAGGATACAAAAGTCTCTATGGAAGACCAAGATAGTGAATAATTTTGTCTAGAGAATGTTCGGATTTGGAGGGGGCGAGTGTCCTAAAGTAAAAAGGTCATAGTGTGTAGGCAAAGAAAAAAGTAATGTCACAGATGAATATTGATGAAGAAAAAAATGGTATAAAAAAAAGCTTACATCACATAATGAATAAGACTTATGTTTTAAAAGCAGAGGTCTAAAGAACTTTTTTTTATATACTCTTTTTTCTCTTCTTCTTACTTTTTTTAACTTTTTTTCAAACTATTTTTCTTTGTTGCTTTTTCTGTGTCGACCTACTCCACTATCTATAAAAGGAGTGGAGCAAGAGGGGGAAAGGGGAGGCTCAGAAGATAAGCCTTAATATTCATTACCAAAAACCCTAATACCTAATACCCGATTACTAAAACCTAATCTATATCTTTCCTCTACTAATATCTTTTCTAGACCCTAATGCATTTGTTAATCTCGTTCTTCTTAATATCTCACCTAAACCCTAATCCCTTTGCTAAGCTTATTTTTCCTAATCTCTCATCTAAACCCTAATCCCTTTGCTAATCTCAATCTTCTAAATCTCTTTTCTAAACCCTAATCCTTTTGCTAATCTCAATCTTCATACTCTCTCTCCTAAACACTAAACTCTTTTTAATCTCAATCTTCTTAATCTCTCTATAAAACCCTATCTCTCTCTCATTAATTTCTATATTTTATTTATATTTATTCTCCTAATCTAGGGACACCATTGTAGTAATCTTCTATAATTAAAATAATATTTCTTTTAATCTCTCAACAACTTGTCCATCTCTTGGTTCAGAACCGCAGTGGTTCCACCCAAACACTTACATTTGGAGCTGTACAACCCAAATTCTACGCCAGCGTACAATCCAAATTTGAAACCAGATAACCTAAACATGCAATAGACAATGCGAGCCCCTAAACCCTACACATACACAGAAGAATACACATTTAAACCCTAAATCTTACACTTACAAATTCAAAGGCCCCCCTAAATCCAAGAGTGCACATTTTCAAGTTTTGAAACCCCAAAATTGACTTTTCCCCCTTTTATTTTTGAGAAAATTTAGGTAAATCCATTTGCTAGAAAACCAAGGTAATAAATCCAAATGGGTAAACCTTAAAAATAAAAGGTGATGTGATGTGGGTAAACCCGCTAGAAAAAGGAGAGATAAACTCACATGGGTAAACCTTATAAATAAGAGGTAATGTGACATGGGGTAAACCTGCTAGAAGAAGGAGATAAACCCACATGGGTAAACCCCTTAGAAAAAGGAGGTAAACCCACATGAGTAAACCTCTTAGGAAACCTTAGTAAACTCACATTTAGTTTACCTCGCATCTCTAGGAGAGTAAATCTACTTAATAAAAGGTCGATACTTTATATTAAAAAAGTAACCGATATATTTTTTCGTCTATTCGTTTTCGAAAGCCATGAAAAACGCCTCGAAATGAGACGTTCTTAATGGTCCCCCCAAAAAACCGGATGACCAGTCAAGGGGGGGATATCGACACTGCGGAGTGAACAAGTTCGTAGATGGATTTAACAACAGGATATGCAAAAGCAAGCGAGGATGATCTGGGAGAGAAGCCTTGTCCTAAGAAAAGCAGAAGGATTAGCCACAGCTAGCTGACAGACATGATGCACACACACACATACATACACATACATACATGCATACATACATGCTTCCACACATGCATGCATAACATGATTCGGTGGTTGTACTCTTGTAGTGATCACTTGTTGGAGCGAGACAGAGTGACTTCTTCTTCTTCTTCTTCTTCTTCTTCTTCTTCTTCTGCAGACGACAGCCCGCCCACATGGCTCCCAAGATCGCTTCTCTGAGAGCCAAGTACGAGCCCTCCTTGTCTTCTGCACAGGGGCAGGCGTCTGCCACCCTTACTGTTGCTTTCGGAGAAGATTTGAAGGTCAAGGCCTCTTGTACAGACAGCACCTTTGACAGAGGTAGCAGCAGCCGGGAGGCCCTCACTGGTATCTCCCTTGGTATCGAGAAACCTGGCCTCTTCATCATCGACTACGACCTCCCCAAACAGGTGTGCTATATTATATCTTCATCTGTGCATGCCTCTGCTTTCTATTGTTGCTTCCCAAGCGAATGTCCTTGGGCATCGCATCAAGTTTGCTTGTGGTGCTATATTCAAGCGATTGTTTGCTCTCTTCTATGTCTTGACCAAGGGCATTGTGGGAGAAATAACAAAAACATGAGGTCATTGGAGGTATTCCACAGCTTGTCCATTCCTTTCTGCTTTTCTTTTTTTTGGTTCCATCACACTGAATGTGAATTCGCATGAACCTAATGCAAAGCGTCTGATATGTTTGTGTGATAGGCTGCCAGATTCCAGTTCATGAGCTCAGCTAAGGTGTATGGGAAGCAGTTGAAGCTAACATACATCCACCCGCAGAAGGCGAATGCAACTCTTCTTGAAACCTCTTTGGCTTTTGATGCTGCAAATAAAATAAGTGCCAAATACAGTCTTGACTCTGGAAAAGGTTCACTTAAGTATTCATACACTCACACTTCGGGTGTCACATTTGAGCCTGCTTATGATTTTAGCTCGGATGCTTTCATTTTTGCTGCATCGCAAAAGTTCCGGGGTGAGGATACAGTGAAAGCTGAGTACGAGACCTCAAAGAAGCTTCTGAACTTTGAATGGATTAGAGATTCTAAGGAAACAGGATCGTTTAAGGTATATATATCTGTATATATTTTCTCCTCTTACAGAGATAAGCATATTGCTACTCCACTCACAAATCACAATGCTATCCTTTTTTGGTTCATTCTTTTCGTAGATTGCATGCACTGTTTCCCCAAATGAGAAGAAAGCTCGAAAGCTGACCTTGGAAAGGACATGGGATGTGGAGTTTTGAAGGGATTTGAAATGGAGTAATTTCTTTTCCATCAAAAGAGCTTGGCTTGCACTTCTCATGATAAAACTTGACTATTGTGTCTTTTTTTTATATGTCATCGTCATCCATTATTTGGCTCAAGTTTTTATTCTTTTTCTCTTATCAAGTTGGAAGCTGTATTTTCAAAACCTCCGAAACTAAACTTGCTGCCCTAATTTGAGTACATTGCAAACAGTGAAGATTAATAACGTTTCTTAGCTATCTACTGACTGTGCTTTCAATGCACATTTCTCATTAACCTTTAATGTATGCTCATGAAATTACCATGGTGGGTGGTACTGTGCTCTTTTGCTAGACAAGTTTTTATAAACATTGTGGAAGCACATTATAATGCATTGAAGCCATTAATACTAATTCATCCTCACGAATATAAAGGATAGGTTTAGGGGGATAGGTGTCTAGGCTTGTTACACCTTCTATCTTAAGTTCTTGTTAGGGAAGAATAGAGAACTGGGAAGGCTACACATTTTACTGATCATTTGCGTTTGGTATAAAAGGTTGTCATTTGATTGGATTGTTTTAATTGCAAGAGATAAAAGATTAAATGGCTGTGCATACACTACAAATAACTAAAAAAGGATATTAAGGATTTACAGGCTCTATATTGAGAAGTGAAGTCTTTTCACTTTGTACTTTTTAGTGCACCAAGAACGTTGCCTATTTATTTCGTGTGGTCTTTGATGTGTCTGGCTCAAAGTATATACGGGCAACTCAACTCAGTTAGAACACCCTAAACCGGTGTGCTATTTTCTTTGTGAGCTACAGCACTGCAGACAACACTGTAAGCCGTCTTGCAAATGGTTTCCATAGCAAGTCGTGGCTAGGTAGTGTTTCTTTTCTTAAGATTCCCAAGTATGTGACCAAACTAATCTCCATTCATAGGTCATATAGAAGCTATTAAGATGATCAATAAATTTTGATTAAAGCCAAATGAGGTAAATTTAGATTCTGTTAATGAACTCCCCAACTCAAAATCCATATGTATTACTTGGGCACAGGGCTTAGCTAGGTATGTCACATTAAGGAAGCATCATGATCCTGAAAATCTTCTTCTTAACGTCATTGATTGCAATATAGAGTTATTCATTCACATAATAGAATTATCCTGATGAAATAAATTTTGGTTAAAGCCAAATGGGGTAAATTTAGACTCTGTTAATGAACTTGCCAACTCAAAATCCATAGGTATTACTTGGGCACAGAGCGTATGTCACATTAAGGAAACATCATGATCCTGAAAATCTTCTTAACGTCATTGATTGCAATATAGAGTTATTCATTTCACATAATAAAATTATCCTAATAATTAATGTTCAACTAACACTCTTCTCCAACGAGAAAAATCACACGCAAGCTTTATGTACCGCTAGCATATCATTTCTAGAATTTCATCCCGATAAAGACTTCCCGTGCTGCAGCAATCAGTGTTTCCAACCTCCTTTGTAAAGAAACATTAATATAAAAGTTTTTATCAATTGTTGTAGTTCACATAATACGAAAGAATTAAAGAAGAAACGATACATCAAATAGCACTTTTGAAAAAAATCAATTAAATGCTAGATAGCACAGACAACCCTTTAAATAGTATCAATGGTCATTATTATTGCCTGAACCTTGGATTGAAATGCAAAGCTTCCTCATAGATCAAATTCCGAATTTGATTCTCTGTTAGCCGATCTTCTTCAACATCAAAACTGAAGGGTTTAGGACATATGGGCTCATCAAACGTGTTATGGATGGATGCAAGGTATGGATGTGCAAGAGCATCTTCCACTGCAGAAGAAAGAGAACATCTTAGTAAGAAACGGCACTACATGAACCACACAGTAGCTATTGTAAGAATTCGTACTATGGGGAACACTAGGAATGATGTTAAATACCCCTAAGTCTTTGTTTAGTTTTCACCAGATACTCTAAAAACCATACTCAATTTCTAATTCCTTATTTTGCATATTTTGTATATCAGAATAAGTGAGGAAAAACCAAATCTCTGTAAGAACCATGTAAAGGAGTCAAAATGTACTCATAAAAATCAAAACCAGGTTTCGCATGAACCACCTATAACATGAATGAATATTTGTCGACTAAATGTCACTGGGTCAATAAATGTTAATATACCTGTGATTCTCTTGGCCGGATCAAATTCGAGCATCTTTTCAACAAGGTCTAGAGCCAAAGGAGGTACTGTAGGGAACTTTTCCAGCAAAGATTGTTTCTCATAACGTGGCAATTTACGAAGATATCGTCTTGCATTTTCACTCTTGATAAAGTTCAGGCCGGATTCGTCCGGGACACCAATCAACTGTGATTTTTAAGATGTTATCAAATAAAGAAAGAAAAATGTAGTTGAAATTGCTATAAATGTTAGTAACAATAACCTTAGTAATGGTTCTCAATTGATGCATATAATCCTTTCCTGGGAACAATGGCTCATAAATGAAAAGCTCCATAAATATGCATCCAACAGACCACACATCAATGGCAGCAGTATAATCAGCTGAATTTAAGAGCAATTCGGGAGCCCTATACCATCTCGTGACCACATATTCTGTCATATTGAATTCTACTTCCGAGTTCGATGATGTACGAGCCAATCCGAAATCACCAATTTTGAGCTCACAATTTGCATTTATGAAGAGATTACCAGGCTTTAGGTCTCTATGCAGAACATTGGCCGAGTGGATATACTTCAAACCTCTCAGAATTTGGTAAAGGAAATACTGTTTAGATATTCATTAAAAAACAATTCTGTAAGTCCAAAGTGAAAGAGAACAAGTTCTATCCAAAGATATATATGTTTCCTATCACAAGTGGTACAATAGATGTAGAACATTAATTTTAACTTCACCACTATAATAAATAGTGAGGGTAACACTTACTTGACAATGTCCCTCTGTCAAACTTTGCTTGGATTCTACAACCCGCAAAAGATCTGAATCCATAAGTTCATACACCACATAAACATCGTTAAATTTTCGACGATTAGAAGGTGGCAAAATATCCTTGATTGCAATAACCTGTCACACGAGAATCCATAGTTAATAAAAAGGACAATGATACTGAGACAGTATATCATAAATAAAGAAGGCTAACATTGTCGTGCTTCATATGGCGAAGAAGCTTTATTTCTCTATAGGTTCTTTTTGCATCAATCCTATTGCTGAGAACATTGCAAATCTTCTTTATCGCAACATACTCATTAGTTTCAGAATTTAAGGCAGAGCTGTAAACAACAAACAAAATAATCTTCATAATTAGTCGTGTTGTATTATTGATTCAAGCAACATGACAAAACTAACAGAAGAAGACTATGTTAGACAAGCAATTACTTTAGATTATGAATAAATATTGAGCTTAATTAACATGCACAAGATCCACAGTGAGAAAACAACACACGTTTTAAAGATAAGAAAGCCTCGCAAGATTCAAGCGCTTGTTGAACACTTGTATCTTCTTGTTGTGTAATAGGTATGAGCCTTTGACGACTCTTGTGCACCAAAGGATAGATATTACAGCATCTTCTTGCGCAATAACCATAAGCCTTTGACGACTATTGTACATCAAAGGATAAATAAGATGTAATATCGCTGTACCCTCGTACACCTATTAGCCCCATTCATAAAGGAAAAGAGAGACGTGAGAGGGAGCAGTTATTGTAGGGATAATGTTTAGCGAGAGAACAGGAGAGGCTGATTTTGGTGTGTATCCAACCACTTAAATTGGTACACATGTATATAGCTAAACCTGAAAAGGGTGTGTTCACATTACAAAAGGAGGTATCCTGCCCAAGTGAACAATGTATTCATATGTATGGGCCTTTACACCCAACACATTCTAGTGAAAGCACTTTAACCCAATTTGACTACTGAATTGTTTGTAGTATAAATCAGCCACCTTTGATTCCTTGCAGAGATGAGCATTGCTCCAATACAGGTTCCCAGCTATATTCTTTTGAAATGATCCCCGAGTTAATCATGTTCTTTCTTTAAGCATATGCCCATTTGTAGATAGTATTTTTGGATTCCATAATAAGAGACTCCCATATATATTCAGCTCTAGAATGGATAACATTGTAGGTTATGGCCCTTTGTACTTTTTTCAACACATTGTATTTTCAGTTTTTTCTGAAGCACAAAAATCCACGAATAGATGGTTCCCATGGTTCACCATTAGATGGAGCACACTGATGCAATTGTGCATATAACAAACTTTTTCATGGACTTGCATTAGGCAATAAACTTCTTATCATAAATTTAAGAATTAGTGCTTGGCTCTGTTTCCATGGGGCTATCCAGCGCAGCCCACCCTTCGACCTTGGCAAAGTTATAACTCACCATGTAAATTTAGCCCTGCAAGTAGTAGTGCCATCATTTCCAAATGATAGGAAATTCCGCACTATCCATTGTATTTGCAGCATGCTAAATCTTGAGAATATCCACACTAATCCTGTATACCATATGGTTGCTAAAAGCACTTGATTTGCCACTACAATCTTGCTTGGAAAACATAGTTGCTTGCTACTCCAATGTAACAACTTTTTACAGATCATTGACAACAAAGGGTCACAAGTTCATCCATTGAAAGATATCCCCTTAACAACCTAAGTACCTAAATCAAGAACTGCGGTATCCACTTGAAATTCACATGAGGATTCCATGATGGCAAGGCTGCTTGACTTACACATATTCCTACTGTCTTACCCCAATTCAACTTTGCCGTTGTTGCTTGACAAAAATCATTTAGCATAGAATGTATTATATGCAAATTCTCATCCGTTCCTTTAATATATATAGCCGTGTCATCAGCAAACTTAGAATCACGGTTCGAGTGTTTTTGGAAATGCCCACTAAGTGGCATACTACCTGATCATTTTGAATGAATAAACTCATCACTTCGACAGAAATTATGAATAAATAGGGAGCTAGTGGACATCCTTAACAGCCAGCTGAAAACGCAGTCCCACTCCCCTACTAATACTACTTTGCTATGTCCATTTAAGTACAAAGCAACAATTCCTTTGATCCACTTTTGAGAGAAACTTATTCTAAGCATCAGTACCTCATGTAAGAATGACCAATCAACTCTATCATATGCCTTCTCAAAATCCAAACATAAAACTTCTAAATCTTCATGACAAGATTACACTATAGCTGGTATCTCCTAAAAAGTGACTTCTACCATTTGTAAATCAAGTTTGAGATTCATCGATGATGTCTGAAATAAATAGCTGAAGCCTATTGCTTGAACTTTTAGCGATGATTTTATAAATGTTATTCAACAACATGATTGGACAACATTTCCTAATATTTGATGAGATATCTAAAGCTTTAGGTTTACATATAGTAGACCTTTAGAAAATTCATGTGGCATATTTACCAATATTGTAGACTTCTTGCAAGGATATCATCCATAATAATATCACAGTACTCCAAAAGAGAAGTGGACTCAACCCATCATCACCAAGTTGAGATAACTTTTGGATACTAGTTGAGATTTCCTTAGTTGTAAATGGAGCTTCTAATTTACTTATCAACAATCCGCTTACAAATACACTCCAACACTTTCATTGTTTTCTCCATTTCATACTTTTTGCTGTCAATAATGACTTAAAACATTCATCATCTCATTTGGTTCATCTGCTAAACTTCTATCAAGTCTTTCTAAGTGCATAACATGAAACTGATTATGTTTTGGGCCTGTAATACTAAAACACTCCTTAGTGACCTTCTCACATACTTAACACCAAAGGCAAAAACTTTATGATAAGAATATCCATCTCTTGGTACTTGCATATTAATTACATGAACTCTTGCTTGACTCGGTTGATCATGAATCCATTCACATTGTGGTTTTTGTCTTGCATCCTCTATAATGAATAAATTGCTCTCTTCAACAAATATTCCCCATCTTTAATCTTTGCATATCTTAGTTTCGCTAATTTCTTAAAAAAGAAAGATATTTCCTTTATGTCATAGCCACCATTATAGCTTTATTGCTATGTACCTGATTAGATCGATGTCATATTTGTGTTACACTGACCCTGCAAGTTTGAAGCTTGTGCCAGAGAATCTCCTTTTATCAGTCAATTGTATTAGGATCTGTGAGGGATTAGAAAAGCAAGTTCTGGGTATAATAGACATTATTCCCCCATATCACATATAAAGTCACTTACATACACCCTGTCTATTCTATCAGACCTTGACAATGTTAAGCTAGTTGGCAATTTATAAAAAGAAATAAATTTCCAAGCATCATAAACTCTCAAGTTCATGCATAAATTCCCCATTCTGTCGCTACCATGCCTGTTCTATCACATGCCTCCTCAATCATATTAAAATCTTCCACTATTCACCAATGCTCTAAAGTTGGTAACTTTTGTGTCATTTCAACCGATTATCAATGTCTTGCTATAGCATGGTTAGGCGCATATCATTAACAATTCCTACCAAACCTTGTTCCAACTTAAGACTTAGGCATTGTAATCTTAATTCCTGGTATAATTTTTGATACATTAAGAACCTTTTCTGCATTTTTTCCTACAAGTGCTAAACACAATCTTTGGCACAGACCAAAAGCTTCCGACTAATACATTTGCCAACTCCCATTTAATATATTTCCATATGCTGCATGCGTCCACTCTTACCTTACTTAGATGATGCCCTTGTAGTATAATAATATCCACAGCACCGTCTATTAAGCACTCTAATTTTGTCACATTCTTCCTCTAAAATGTTTATTTACATTGACCCTCCAAGATCTTGCACATTCCATGATAAGATTCTCATACAAAAGTTTTGATTTGTACAGGTATTCATCGTCTATCTCTCAAAGACTTCAATCTCTTTGTATTTGTTAGATTTTGTTAATTTTATACATCTTTTATATATATAATTTAAGGGGGAACTTTTATGTTACCTTGCTTCTCCCTTGTTATTGTGGAATTGTTGGAATCTGCAACAAAATTAAATTTATTCTTTGTAGAATCTAAATTGGAAACATATTTTGTTGTCACTTCTTGGAATTTTCCTAGTAAGATCATTAAATGGAATTATAGCCAAGGTTCTTATTCTCTCTCCCTCAACTTTATCATCCATTGAGGCATCCTCGCCAGGAAGCAAATCTGATTCTCTACTCCACACTACCAAGGTTGTTTGATTAACCCCTTTATTGGCATTTGTGGTGATGTAAATGCCTTATTTATAGAGCCTGAACACTCCCCATTGCTACCCTGCTTATCATGTTGTTGCTCCAGAATTTGAAACGTATTCTCTTGCTTTGCAATAGGTCTCTATTGTTCTACAATCTGTTTTCTTTTGGTTGATGCATTTTGTCGATTACTAAATCTTTGTGTGGACATATGAACCTAATTTTTTCTCGTCTTTAGTGGCTACTATCTATAAATCCACATTCCTTTTCCTTTTGATATATCATATTGGTAGAGAGTTACCTCTTTTCCTACACACTCCCGCGCCAGATGGCTAATTTTATGACATACAAAGCATTGGTTTGGTAATTCAACACACAAAACACGTTGTCTTTTTTAAACACTTCCCTTCTAGCACAAGTAATTTAATGTGTCAGTAATTTTTAAAAGTTTTGTTGAAGGCACCCCAGTTATAGTCGAAACTCTTCATGCCATAGTGTTTGGAACCTCCAAGCCTATACTTATCATCAAGCTCAACTTTGGTAGCATATGTACATACTCCTTTTCCAGTCCTGGAAAAACTACTGTAAAGTGGAACATATCTTCTTCAGCTATAGCTGCTGCAACATCAAATCCATGATTCCATGGCATAAATACTATTCGTGATCTCTTTACAGTAACCCTTTTTAGCTGCAACAATGTCATCACTGACTCTACCGTTTCAAACTCAACATGATAACACCCTCTACCCAAAAACTGTATATCAGCTATTTTGCCAATTTCAGCAAGCAGCTAATTTCAGCTTGCAAAGCTGCTTGTACCATAATTCTCAAGTCTCCTCAGCTAGGATGACTTCCTATTGCACAACATGCTCAACAGTTGAAAAAGGAGCATCTTCACAGGAGTGCTCTTAACATGATGTCAATGTAGCCTGGTTATTGCTGGTATTCATCCTGCATATGCAATAGATCTCACCACCACGCTTTCATTGACGTAAGCTGCTAGGTGAAAGAGGATATGGGCTAGGAAAAGCATATGTTGCGGCTTACAGAGAAGGCAGAGCTGTAGATTGACCTGCGCAGATGATGCGCAGAGATTTCAAGCTGCAGATGGGCAGAGTAGAGATGAAGGACGGCCAGGTCTGAGATCAGCAGAAAGGATAGGACGGCCCTGGTTGTGTTCTGCAAGGCGAGGGGGGAGAGGTTTTTGTGATACTACCACCATAGGCATCTTTATGGGCTATGGTGATGAAAAGGTAAAATGGGCTCTAGGACATGATTACCTCAGTCTAGAAAAATCGTAAGAAGCTGGGATGCTGTTTTTAATGAAGAAAATTTGCTGAAAATGCTTTTGCTTCTGCTAGAAACTCTAAAAGTATTATATTTGAGCAAGTACAACCATCCAAGAAGTTCGAAAATAAATCTATACTATATGATAAAAAATGATGACCAGCTGGTTATCTTTGAGCTAGAAGACGGACAGTAAAGAGATGCTGATAAAATTGCTAGAAAATAAAATGAAGGTCGTGAACAACAAGATGTAGGTGTTGAACAACATGCTAGACATGGTTTGCAACAGCCAAACAGTGTTCAAACTGATTTCTTGCAAATATAGAGCCTGTGCCAAAGAACACTAAATCATTGGGTACATAGGTCTAATCGTTGGAGGCAAATATATTGATATGACCTCTCTTTGCATTACGTCATGTTATCAAATGAGGGGTGAAACTCTTACTTATTAAGAGGCGAAGCCATGTGAACTTAGTACTAGGTGGGATCTTGCAATGCAGGAAGGAATAAAATCTGTATGCAAACAATGCTTGGGAGCTTGTGTCTTTACTGAAAGCAATGAGAGTTCTTCTGAATAAGTGGGCGTATAAAGTAAAAACAATTGAAGGTTAAACAAAATACAAGGCAAAGTTAGTTTCTAAGGGTGCCTATGCACATAAGGAAGGTATTGACTTCCAAGAGGTCTTCTCTCTTGTTGTGAAGTTGACTACACTATGTATGCTATTTGCTCTCATTGCAATACTACTTTTGGAGTTGTACCAAATGGATGTACAGTCTGCATGGTGATATTGACAAAGAGATCTGCATGAAACAGCCTAAGGCTTTTGTAGTTCCTAACTAAAAGCATTCGGTATACAAACTAAAATGTAGCCTGTATGGTGTAAAATAGGTACACAACAATGGTATAAAAACGTTGATACTTTTACGCTCTCTCAAGGCTATGATCATAGCCATGATGTAGATCACTGTTTAAACACAAAAAAGGATATCAATGGCAGTCCCATTGTACTTGTTCTATATGTGGATGACTTGTTCAATATGGCTGAAGCGAAGTCTCTTGGAGTTCCTTTGCCTTCTTATTTTAAACTTAGCAAAGCTGATTTCCCACGATGAGATGGAAGCCAAAGCTATGAAGGGAATTCCTCATGCATCATCGTGTGGTTCTCTAATGTATATTATAGTAGCTACTCGTCCAGATATTGCTTACACAGTGAGAGTTGTCAGTTGCTATATGGCTACTCCTGGCGAAATACATTGGGAAGCAGTCAAGTGTGTTTTCAGGTATCTTAAGGGGGTACATAGAAAAGTGTTTGTGCTATGGGAAGGGTGAAATAAATTGTAGAGAATTGTAGCAGTGAGTACTAAAGAAGCTGAATATATTTCAGCTACAGAAGCTTCAAAGGAAGATATTTGGCTCAGCAGCCTTGGTGAAGATCATAGCATGTTTGTTGGTACTCCTGTGTTAGGATGTGATAGCCAGAGTGTTGTATAGCTCACTAAGAATGCCATGTTCCATTCGTGCACCAAACATTGATGAGCAGCTGCCAGCATCAGTTCATCAGACAAGTTTTAGAGGATGGTCTGGACACACTGACCAAGATCAACGCACAAGCTGTTAACCCTGCAGATGTTCTCACTAAAATTCTTGGCAAAGCTCAGCATGAGCATTGCATACAGCTACTGGAAATTACTTAAATGTTCATATTGGACCTTTAAGTTGGAGGTTCTTGGATGTAAAGGCTCGTAATTCACAATTTTAATCATTATTCATACATGTGAACATATTGTTCACTTTGTCTCAACACCTCTTATTGTACTGTGAACACACCCTTTAAGGGTTAGAATAATAGCATTTTCTTGTGCACCGACTCGAGCAGTTGGGCACACACCAAATTTGATCTCTCCTCTTTCTATACAGTCCTATTTTCTGCACATGATCCCTACAATAGCTGTTGCTTCTCACATCCGTTTCTTCTTAAATGAGAAAGAAAGTACTAGCCCAACCTATGACAAGACAAGCCCTGGTAGACACTTACACACACTTCCATGACCCTACTTACGAGTACAGAACATAGTTGGAACCCTACCATTCCTTGTGTGCCAAGCTGTCAGGCAAGAGGAATAACAGCGCCCATGTGTTCAAGATAGCTCAAGGGCACCACAAGGAGTGAATCCAGAAGGCAATCTCATAATTGTATGTACCTTGTGCTTGGAATAAATTATACCACAAACATTTTTCATGTAAATTTGGGAAAGGTTGGTCGGTCAGAATCCTTGTTAAGGTGTTATAATATGCACACACAAAAGCAAGGTGCATTAACTAAGACGAGGTAGAACTATGTGGGAACACATGGGCTCATTGTGGCAGATATGTCCCAAGTAGCTCCAGACAAGGAATTTGTCCAATATTGACATGATAAGTAAGAATTTGGCAAATTCTCTTGGCTGTGTTGCCAAATTTTCTTTTGAACAGAAAACTTCGATAATAACTGCATGGAAAGCTTTTCTTCAGAGCCACTGGTGGATTTACAGATTCACAAACATTCATTCACATGGCAGCAGAAAGAAGGCAAACGCAATGAGCTATTATATCAAATAAGAGGGGCACCAAAAAATTCCACGACCAGCTACAACCTAAAAGAGATATAACCAAAAAGACGAACATTCCTGGAACCTATGGCCCCTGTCCTGAGAGAATAACAGAATTTGATCGATTCCAAATACTCAATTCAAGCATCAGCGACAGCATAAGTAGGGAACATTTGATTTTATACAACCTTGTGTAACTGTAGATCGTGTACCCGATCATATATGTAAAGAGA
Source organism: Azolla pinnata (assembly GCA_037176905.1). Lineage (NCBI taxonomy): Eukaryota > Viridiplantae > Streptophyta > Polypodiopsida > Salviniales > Salviniaceae > Azolla > Azolla pinnata. The sequence continues at coordinate 4,893 of JBBBWG010008391.1, read as the reverse complement.
ATATGGATGCTATTGTATTGTCGTTCGATTGCGGATCCATCCTTGAATTCGTTGCACGGCATGAATATTTTGCATCCGGAGTTCACAGGAAGCATTAGAAGATGCTGTATACAGAAAAGCGCATACATACCAGACAATGGCATAGGCACCACGACCAAGGGGTTCAATGGGGGGTCGATATTTGGCTGTCACTTCAAACTGCTCGCCGTACACATCGTACACCACAAAACGGCCGCCTTGCGTGGACAAGCCCTTCATGATGACACCATCCAGCACCTCCTCTTCTTCCTCTTCATCCTTTCCTCCCTCTCCCTCTCCTCCTCCTCCTCCTGCTGCTGCTACCTTCTTCTTGCTGTTCTTCTTGCCCTCTCTTCTATCTTCATCCGGCCTGCGCTCTTCAATCAGATTTCCGCAAAGAAAGGTGCACAGAGAAGCTAGGCAATGATCTAGCGCCAGTTTGATCCCACGCTTGTAAACTGCGCCGTTTTATTTGGGGGGAAGGGAAGGGGGGGGGGGATCCGAGGCAATGTAAATAGAGAGAGGCGAAGGAGAATGAGAGAGAGAGAGAGAGAGAGAGAGAATGGAAGCAGCAGAATCGTGATATGTACATATACAAGCGTGAGCGTGTGTTTTGTGTTGACGTGCCTGACATTGGCCCATATAAGAACTCCTCCTCCTCTACCTTGCCTTGCTCTTGACCAGGTCCACATTCCAAAGCTCAGTAGCGCCCGTGTAACTTGTCACTGCTCGCAAATGCGATGGGTTCAACCCGAAAAACCACATCAATCTTCTTGCAAACTTAATCTTGCGCTTGCTTATTTATACGTGAGTTGATTTTAACTGTGGAGAATCGTGTGGATTCTTGCGTTTCCGATCGGTTCCTTTGAACCAACTTGGATCCTGACCCTTTGTTGAGAAACAAGCTCATCGCGTGTGGACGAAGACCGCCGCACCTTTGAGCCGAGGGGCTAAGTAAACGAGGAGTAAAAAGAGTTGAATATCCACTCAGCAAAGGAACCAAGAGCTAGTAAAAACATAAACAAATAGATGTCACATCTCCTCAGGGCAACTAGTTTTTAGAATGTGGCCCACCATCTCGTAAGTGTTGCTCTTTAACAAGACTGTACTCTAGGATGTAAGTCTAACTACAAACTTCACTGATTGCATTTAATGCAGTAATTGTATCCTCAATGCATATAAAGCTCACAATGGACCGATGTAAGAAAGTGATAAAGTTTTTCAGCAAGCAACCAGCAAGCTGCATTTGTACAAAGCATTCATCAGACACATCTTTTGGAATCCGAATAAAGTGTGGCAAAAATGTTTTTTTTTTTGTCCATGCCATCAATCATTAAACACGTATAACGATTGGGAAATTCAAAGTCGGGAGATCTGTATGATGGTGCTTGAAAGCCAAGAAATAAACACTGAATATTAGCTTTGCTTATAGACCCTCTCGAATTCAAAAGACTGATCTATATTATGTTATATACAAGTGATCTCATCTTATTAGTAAACTACGGGCTGACCCAACTAAAGTCAATTATTAGCTAGGGTAACATTTAACTATAGTTAAGCGTGAAACTAGAGTTAGTTTCAAACTGCCTGTAGAAACTAACCCTAGCTAAGATCTAACTACAGTTAGGCCTAATCACAGTTAAGATAATCATAGTTAGTTTTTTGAATACTCCTTAGAAAAGACAGGAAAACTCCCTAGGGCCCACATCTGCCGTCAAAAGCTGTTAGAGAAGCCCCAACAGTTAGAGGAGCATTGATCTATAAGAGCCAAACGAAGCGCATCCACTAGCTGCCATGGACAAACGAGTTGCAAGCAAATGTCCTTCTAGGTAAGCCATCCATCACCTCAACTCTAACCCTAAAAAAACCCTAAATCCTCAACTGCATCATCTTGTTTTCAACTCAAATTCGATCACCATGATTTTCAACTCAAACGCAAGGCAGGTCGATACGCCACATCGACCTACCATGAGTCGCATGCCTTGCCATGCATGGGCATGCCATGCAAGGGATGCCACGCATGGGCATGCCATACATGGCAAGGTGCCATGCATGGGCATGCCACACATGGGCATGCCATGCATGGCATGTTGATGCGGCACATCCACTCGCATTGCAGGTCGGTGCGCTGCATCGACCAACCATGTTAGACCCCTCCATGCATGGCTGGTCGATGCGGCGCATTGATTTGCCATTTGTTGCCTTGATTGTATGCTCAATTTATTGCCATGTGTTGACTAAACCCCACATGACATGTCGAAATGTATGCTCAATCAAATATTACTTACCATTTTAAATAATTGTTTTCTTTCCAATCATGAGAGGACATTAGGGGATAAGGCTAAAGTGCCAGGGAAAAGAGTTAAACTCAGATGTAAAGGCAGTCCAATAGGCCAACAATAAAAACAAATGCACATGGCTACTAGCGATTCATCAAAGAGATGTTGTTTGAGGAATCAAGCTAGGCTCTGAGGCCTTCTCAGAACCTGTACAACCGGTTTCACATGGTCCAAAAGACATGACGCAATTCGAATAGTCCTTGCGTTATCAGGAGCAAGCTTCAAGATTGATCTAGATTTTACGAAAGGTAATAGGAGATGGAATTATCAAATTTGGCCATGTTTTTTCTTATGGGAGGGTTTTGCGCATCGACTATGAAGATGACAATTCTCCAAATCTGATTATGAAATTGGAAACTTCTAAGGGCAAACGCAATATAACTCTCTTAGAGAGCAAGCTTGTTTTAGCACGTTATGAGTCGACAGAGCTTGGAAGAATGTTGTCAAAATGAGATAATATTATTAGAACACTTCACCCGTTATTTCGGGTCAAGCTACCTCTGAAGAGGATTATAATACTAAAGACAATAAATCTTTAGGTTTTAAATCACCATTGATGGAATCGTCTCCTCTAAGAATATCAAAGAAATTGAGGGCTCAAAAGGTATAAAACAAGCCAAAAAAGGAACAACAGATGGAAGAATCTTCTTCAAACAGTGATGAGTCAGAATCTAACAACATTCCAGCAACAAATCTCATTACTCCCGGTGGTTAACTATCGTCAGGAATTATTGCTTCTAAGCAGAATACAATTCGTCAGAAAATAATGAAGTCGAAGCTAGTAAAGAAAGGACATATCCTTACTTTGCCAATCACAATTATGAATAGGCCTTCAGTTGATACAACCATAGGGTGAAGGACATTAGAAATAAGGGAGCCTCATAACTTACATGTATAAAACTTGAAGAAGAAAATGAAGATCAACACACATGCAACTGTGATTCCATTTTTAGTGATGGTTGACCCAACGCAATGTGGGGATGTGGATGATTTTGATATCACCAATCTAGAAAATACAATTACTTTGTTATTGATGGATCATATTCACCTGAAGCAAGGCATCAATTAATAAAGGACCATCCTACAACCTCTTTCTTCAAATATGAGGAATACAAAATCTATCTTGGTCTATTTGTATATGAGGCTAAACTACTAGCTTGGGACTATAATAGAAGATGTCATCGATTGAAAGGATAAGATTTTTTCACTGTGAATATGTCGATGCATTGAAGCTGTATGGACCAAAGCTTTACCTTGGCCTTCGTCGACAATGCTTGAGTGAAGTTGGCATTGTAGTGGACGACTTAGTAAAATCAGATGGCCTTCGAAAGTATTAATCGTGGTTCTAGCTTGCTTTCAGAGATGACATTGTATGGGAGTTACAAGACCTCATCTTCACGATGTAGGAGGAATCCAAAGAAGTAAAAGGCAAAAGGTGAAGAAAGGGAAGATCGACCTACAAGTCGAAGCAAGCGGCAAAGAATAAGAAACAAGACTTTACCATAGAAGAAGCAGTTGAAGATATGAAACTAACACCCTGGAGATCCCTGCAGGGAATCAAAGATGAGACACTCCTTGTGTCAATTTTGTCCCGGGTGATATCAAAAGAACTTAGTCTTGATGACATGGTTCTTCAATTGTCTAAGTAAGTATATATACACTACAACACAGAGGGCAGTTAGCGACGCCCAAATTCTACAGAAAATGTGTCGTTGTGTGACACATTTATTACCCATCGCTAATCCCGTCGCTAAACGACGCTGCTGAAATTTTGCGACGTTCCTACACTGGAACAAGTCGATAAAGGACGCCTCCATGTAGACGTCGCTGTTAACGACGCTTCTGCAAAAATTGCGTCGTTGTGCGACACATTTATTGTCCATCGCTGATTGCGTCGCTATGTGACAGTACTGCAAAATTAGCGACGTATCTACACTGGAATATGTTGCTAAATGACGCTGCCAGGTTCGTCGCTAGTTTGTTGCGACGCAATATTACGATTTAACTCAAATAAACATTTCCAGATTTTAAACAAGTATGAATGAGTATACAGGTGAGTATGGATGCATGTTTACATGTACAATCCATATATGCATCATACATGTACATATATAGATGAATAATCAGATGTGTAAGCATATATAGGACAATACTTATCATGCATCCGTATATACACATGAATCTGTATCTATGTATGCAAATATAGGTGAATATGCATGTAATGTGTGTATTTATACATGGGTTTATGGTTTAGGGTTTAGGGTTTAACGTATGCAAATACAGGCATCATACAGGTATGTATATATAGATCAATACATCATACAAGTTTATATACCAATGAATATGCATGTAGGTATTCATATATAGGTAAATAGGGTTCATGCATGTAAAGAAACAGATGAATTTGCATGTATATTTAGATGTTTAGGGATGTATGTATGCATATACACGAGGTTGTCCAGGTATGCATGTATATGTGGGTGAATATTAATGTAATCTATGAATATACAAATGAATATGCATGCATGCATGCATG
>JBBBWG010008358.1:0-10293 GCA_037176905.1 Azolla pinnata | reverse complement strand
GATATCACTTTTGATTGAGGACTTTGTTTCCAATTTTTAGCGGCGCCTCCTGCAAACTTTCGATTATACTGTTAATTTGTCTTCAGCCTATCATCCGCAAACGGATGGACAAATGGAGCGAGTTAACCAAATCTTTGAACAGTACTTGAGGCTCTCTTAGCTACCAACAATATGACTAAGTTGACCTTCTCCCTCTTGTTTGAATTTGCCTACAAACATCCTCTACATGCGTCTACAAGTATTACTCCATTTTTCGCAAACTACAATCTCCACCCCGCTTCAACATTTCTCTTTCCTCTGATTCTGTCAATTCTTCTGCAGAATACCGAGCATGTCTCTTGGAGAATGTACATCGCGACCTTTCCGTGGAGTTTACCCTTGTTGGTGAATATTACAAGGCGCAAGCAGAAGTCTTCCCTCAGATGCCCCACGGTTTGAGGTAAGTGAGTTTGTATGGCTTCTCCATCGCAATATTATCATTACTAATCCATATACGAAACTCAATTACAAGAAGTTAGGTCATTTCTTGTATTCATTATATGTTTCATGTCTCTCTTCTTGAACCTCACCATCTATCTGAAATCCTCGGTCATCAGTTCCGAATGCTAGTTCCGAAATCAAAACTCAACTTCATCTATCTTCTACTTCTTACTTATCTATCTGTGACACTAGCATATTAAAGTCTACAGCCACACACCAATTGACATCTAGTGGTATTTGCTGCAATAACAATTCCCAAAAATATTGTCTAGTTGAGGCAATCAATGTCTAGCGCATAAATATTGAGAATCCCAAACCATTCCCCGTGATCACTGAAAGTTACGTATTGCACTCAACCTGGAACCAAGACCTTTGAATCAACCATGTCATTCCTATAAGATTGCGCCGCCGAGATATATATACCGCTCCTTGTCGCTCCCTCTGACCATAAGCAGCCGACCAAAACGAAAGTCATTGCCCTGGTAAGAAATCACAATATCTCGCAATCTTCTCGTCATCCAAATGGTGTTCTTGAATGAGAAGCACATCAATTTGCCCTCCCACCAAACGCTTTTCTAACTCTAACCTTAATCTATTGTCGCGGACAAATATCTATCTTTATACTTCGTGTACAAGGTGCCACCTATCCCAAAAATATTCCATGAGATGATTCTCATATATTAATAGGGCTTATGCATAACCTCTCCCCCCTTGCTCTCCAGCATTCTTTAATCGAGCTAATTTAAACACCGTATCTTGCAAGGCCTTTATGTTCTATACCAACAACTTCACTGCTGGAATGTCCCCAGGGCCCAATCCTCCCTTAGAGTGACTACTCCCAAAGAAGAACCTATCACATCCAGGAATGGCAAATACTAATCGCTTAGATTCGAAAACAGAGCAGTTACCGGGAACATCTGTTCCCCTTTCTCCGCAGCGTCTTTTTGGATCAAACCGATGCACCCATGGAGAAAACAATATCCGACTATCAGGCAAATCCGATGGGTTCATCATAGCCAAAACCTTTGTAAACAGAGTCTATGGTAATAGTCGTAACCCAAGATCTGTACTCTGTCTATTATCAAAGGCAGCCTACAGCATATCCCGTAACTCTTTGCGTCCTAGCCGCGAACCAAACACCTTGCAGATAACAGAGAGCGCTCGGATAGTTGTGCGCGAAGCACCGTCATCTCTATGTTCAGTAGCGGCTCATCAGTTCCTTTGTTCTGTGGCGCTGCAATCGGCCCTTTCCTCTCCTCCTTCCCTCCTCTCATCCTTTTGACGAAGTCTCCTCTTTACTGTACATCGAGCACCTAAACCGTAAACCTTAAACCCTAAACCCTAAACTTTAGACCCTAATAACCCTTCAACCCTAAACCCTAAACCTTTGACCCTGACCCTTCAACCCTTGATCCTGAATCCCCCTGGTACTGAACAAAACGCGGAATTTTTTCTGTCGTTTGGCTTGCCGGTCAATGCACACAACTGAAGAGAACATCCATGTACATTGGACTAAATGCAGAAACAAGAGAGAAAAACCCATGATTGTTGTTGTTGTTGTTGTTGTTGTTGTTGTTGTTGTTGTTGTTGTTGCTCACCTCGGTGTGGAGGAAAGTTTTGTTTCCCCCGAAAAATACATTCAACATCAGCGGAAAAAATCATTAAAAAGAATGAGTAAACGTGGTCCCAAGGCCACCGATAAAGTTCAATAACTGTCGCTACATACTCTCTATCCTTACGTAAGCAGTTACAATTTGTATATTTAAGCCAACAAGGCACGAAGAAAACAAAACCCCTCATCCATTGCATGGATTGGCCCTCCTAATCCACTATAAAACGCCAGGTTCATTGTGACGTTTTCTTTTTCTTCGTTTTGCCGTCCTATAACAAAATGTCTAGCCAGGAAAATCCTTTCTGGAGCAACAGAGAGAGTTCCAGTGCGAAGGAAACTCGTGTCGACATAATCTCATGTAAGAACAAGGGATGAATGGATTGTGAGTGTCATGTCCATAGGATCCTGTTGCAAGCATTCTGGCGATATTTTTATATGTACGTATGAAGCGCACCTTAGTGTCGTGCGCCGATAGTGCTGAAGTCTTGAGCCCCTCACTTCAAGGCAAAGTATCCCACCACTTGAGCTATCAAGCCAGAGACAGAAGAAGAAGATGATGATGAAGAAGAAGAAGACAAGAAGATTGTTCTCCTCTTCTTCTTCTTCTTCTTCTTCTTTCTTTTTCCTTTTGCTTCTTTTTCAAAGGGAGAAGCTCATTGCGAATTCCCATTCCTCAATGCGCGCGACATTTTCCCCAGAGGCGATCCGATCGATCATCGGAACATGCCTTCTCTCGGCATCAAACAGAAAGTGCAAAAAGAAGCAGAAGCAGAAGCAGAAGCAAGAAGCAGAAGCAGAAGCAGAAGCAGAAGCAGAAGCAGAAGCAGAAGCAGAAGCAGAAGCAGAAGAAGAAAACGAAAAGAAAAGAAAAGAAGAATGGGGAGCTTAAGAAGGAACATGCAACCAGCACCCCACCCACCAAGAACATGATCTAAGGCATCATCGGCCACAAAGAAAACGAGCCTCGGTTTCCTTTACCATATAAAAATCTCTTCTTCTTCTTCGTCTTCGTCTTCGTCTTCGTCTTCGCTTGCGATCGATTTGAATAGAATCGATCCATGCCCATTTCTGCGCCTCTTCTCTTCTACGTGACCGAAGAAGTCCAATGCTTTTGCCCTTCACCCCAAGAATCAGAAGAAGAACAAGAAGAACAAGAAGAACAAGAAGAAGAACAAGAAGAAGAAGAAGATCAACGTGTGCGCATCGATTGTACCCATATATCCTCGCATTAATGCCGTATAGCATCAGACTCCATGTGCTTCTTGTGTTCATGCTCATCTTGCCACTCATGCCTCATCTGTGTCTTTGTATAACCCATGTTATACATAACCTACATCTATATGATTCGCAAGACTGTTAGATTGTAGCTTGATCGATGAGCTTTTACTTATTGGAAATTTCATCTAAACTTGTCACATGCGATCGGATTTCGATTTCGCTCCTACTACTTGCCCCAACAGCGCATTCGTCATCGCCCACAACTCTTGGCTTCCGATCCGCCAATCCTGAAACTCTTTTCCATCGCGCTAGGGTTTAAGGTTTAAGGTTTAGGGTTTTTAGTGTTTGATGGGCTTTTTTTTTCCCTTCTCCATTCGGCCCTTATTGCCGATCGTGTACAATGTGCATCTCTGATCAAAATGAGCCTCCATGACAATCCCCTGCTGTGTGAAGAGGGAAGATGATGATGAATGAAGAAGAATGAAGAAGATGAACAAGAAGAAGAAGAAGAAGAAGAATGAAGAAGAATGAAGAATGAAGAAGAAGAAGATGATGATGATGAATGAAGAAGAAATGCAGAAGAAGATGATGATGATGATGAATGAAGAAGAAGAAATGCAGAAGAAGAAGAAGATGGAAGAAGAAGAAGGAAGAAGAAGAGGAAGAAGAAGAGGAAGAAGAAGAAGAAGAAGGAGAATTCTGTTCCTTACCGGCATTTCTACCCTTTCGATTCCTGTACCAAAAGGAAAAGCAAGCTCTCTCTGTTTCTCAGCTGTTGTTTCCTTTTTCTGTCTGTTTTTTTACTCCCAGCTTTTGTACCTTCTTTTACCATAGCTAGCAGAACAAAACCGGGCATGGCTATGGTGGTCCTGAGAGGAAGAGATATTACACACAACACAGAGAAACCAACCAAACTAACACACGATGATTCATTCGCTTGACCGCAGCTCTGCTTCTTCTCCCCTCTTGGGCTCTGTCATTTCTTCGAGTCAACATGTTACATCCCCCGCCGCGATCTCTTCCTTGATCTTCGCGAGAGATTTCGCATTCGGAGCAGCTGTAATGGTGGGTGATCGATCGGTTGAAACCTTCAAGATGTGGCTGATGGAGAGAGGATTCAATCTCAGCTGGAATTCTGGGCTTCATGGGCATTTTCATAGGTCTGAGCTGGAAGCTTCAGGGCTTCAAATCTCAGCTGCAACCTTCAGGGGTTTAGGGTTTCATGGTTTTAGAGTTTAGGGTTTCATAGTCTTAGGGATTATTCAGGGTTCCATAGTTTTCAGTTGCTTAAAGCTGGTAACAATAGTACAGTTTTGTAATGGAGCTTGTATGAATTCAGAGAGCAATTTGCGAAACCGTATACATACCTCGATTGATGTTTCACCCTTGAGGATAGGACTGAGCTTTCAGATGCTGCTCTCTTCTCCACCCACACAATGGTCAAGGATTTCCTTCCAGCACAGAGAAGAGAGAAGATGGATCTGACTGTATATACAGTAAATGCCCCAACTCTGCTTGTCTTCTTCAGAAAGCACTTGGATTCTTCAAAAGAAAGGGGAAAAAAGAAAGCCCACACAATATGCAAATATACATAGAACCATAGTAAAAATTCTCTTTTAGCAACTGTCAAATACACTTACTGACTCTCACTCAGGACATCGTACAAAATTACCAGCTGCCTGGAAGGCTCCATAGCTTAAAAATCCAGGCAATCTGGTGACACACACGCGCACACAATACAAAGCATTCTGCATACATAATAGATATAGATCATATTTAGGGTAAGGCTTTCTCTATGCACCACTGAATCGAGACCCTCTTGTTCTTCTTCCTCATCTTCTTCGGAAGACCCCGCTTTCCTACATCGTTTCCGAACGCAGCATTTCCATGTGTGAAAAAGTGGGAACCCTGATTGGATACTCTTGCATCTCATACTCTGCATCCCTCCGCAACGTTGATCCAAGCAAGCTCTTCCATGTCGAGATCAAAGTTCAGGTCATTGATGTATTCTCCATCATCAAACATAACATCTTCTAACGCACCCACCAGCTCTGCCCCGATGCTTCTAGACAAGTCCAGATCGAAGGGCCTGAACTCACCATAGCAGCAAAGACCCTCGTCGAGGTTCAGATCTAAAGCCATGGAATCAAGCTTTGCCCGCGACCCTGCTCCACCATTGTAGCTGTGCACAACATCAGCGTTATACTGTGAAACAGATAGTGAGGACAATGCGGGTGATGGCAAAGCAGCAGCCATGGTGCTCAAGCTAGAACTCTGCATAGAAACTGAACAAAAAGCAGACAACAAATCAGATGTGTTGTATAACAGACAAAACTTCCCATGAGAAACGTAAGTAACTTGACTCTTATAACTAGCACACACTGAGAGAGATCAAGATATAAAGATTCTTAGCACAAAGAAAGAAAGTCTTAACATAACAAATCTGACTACGGTACCCAAATTTCCCATGCACAAATCAAACATTATATCTCGGGAGAATAGTTCCAATGAATGCACCAAAAAGCTCAGCCAATTTCATCACTTGCCACATACAAGCATCTTCACTTGGCTATATTAATCAAATCTAGATGACTTCAGCAAAATACTGCAGGACTGAAAGTACTCAAGAAATGAAACAGAGAGACCTAGAACAGATGAGAGTCAGGAAGGTCTAAAACACATGAAAACTCTTCAAGAGAGGCCTAACAAGCACCGAAGCTTGCAGAAGACAAATCCATCTTTCCAAGTTATCAAAGCAGATCCCAACCTTTCATCCAGCCCATATCAAAGAGAAAGCATTGTAAGAAACCAGCGGAAAACAACCCAAAATCAAAATAACCTTCAAAAACACACACTCGGCCAATCGAGAAAAGGTTTTAGGAAAAAGTATTGATTTTGTCAATACACGTGATATCATCAAGACCTCTGAGAGCAGATCCTTCTCTGAGAGTAGATCGTAATAGATCTCTGAAAGTAGATCGTTCAAGATCCCTGAGAGCTTTTAATTCGAAACTAGAATCTGTTAGGACTATTTGAAACTCCTTTTGCATTTATCAAGCCCATAATATAGGTTAATTCTCGTACAATAAGAAAACAGACGTAATCATCACAAGGATGTGGTGTTAGAGGGCATGATTGCCTAGGCCTTTGACTGCAAGATTCCTAGCTTCATTTTGTTAGACCAGATCGTTATACAGTAGTAAGAAAGAAAGCAAAACAAACATTCACCTGAAACAGGAGAGATGGCCGCCTCAGATTCATCGGGTAGATGGGTTTCTAGAACAGAGTTAGGGGATTTGAGCAGAGTTTCAAAGCCTGGGCAGGGTTGAACTGTTTTGATGCCCTCTTCAGGGAAATTCTTGCCATTGCTCGTGAGATTCAGATGACTGGATAGAGCAGCGTTGGAAGACGACGACGAGGGTGAACATGAAGATGGAGATGGAGATGGAAATGGAGATGTTGATGCTGATGTCGATGGAGATGAACCAATCCCGTTACACAAGACGCTGCTCATACTGTTACTTGACAAAGATGTATGGCTGTCTGATCCTTCGCAATCACTAAAACTACTACTCTTCTTGTCTGATCTTCTATCCGGCACTTGCTTCTTCTTTTCCAAAGAATCTGGAGTCCAAGAGCTGCTCTTGGACTTGCTTCCTGATGATTCATAACTGGCCTCCTCTGCCACGGAATCGTTGCCCTTGAGGGAGCACCTGATTCTCTTCGATGCAGCTTCATAAGCTTTGGCTGCAGCCGCAGGGCTATCATAGGTCCCAAGCCATAATCGAACTCCCCTAGAAGGATCTCTGATCTCCGCGGACCACTTACCTCTCCTTCGTTGCCTCACTCCGGTGTACTGAGACGGCTTCTTCACACCATTCTTCTGCTTGAGACCACTGATCTGAGCGCTGCTCCCCGTAGGCTTTAGCTTCAAGCTGCTCTTCTTCTTCTTCTTCGCCTTCCTCTTCTTCAAGTGTTCCGTTGTGTTTCTCGGCCACGGCCTCAACAAGCTAGAGGCCTTCATGGACTCATCGCTGAAAGAACCGTCCCGATCGAGCTCAGAGGAGAATAAGGACAGCGCAGGAGAAGGAGGAGGTGAACACGGAGACGGGTGAACGGGGATATACATCTCCCTGATCAGCCGTTTCGGGAAGATCCTATCCTCTTCATCGCTGGAGGAGTCGGTGGCATCGGGATCTGTACAGATCAGGCGGATCTTCAGCAGCGGCTGTAGGTTCCCTTCCTGCCGAGGTGCATCTGCAGGTTTAATGGCGGCTGCCTTCCGCGCAGCGTGGGAGCTCACCGCGAGCGCCATCATGGTGAGGTACGGGAGTCGCAGGAGCTTGGCGAGCAGCCTCGGCTATGGCAGAATCTGGAACTCAGAAGCAACAGATCAAAGCACGTGAGGGAGGCGGCAGAGTGTGTAAAGATGCAGAGATCTGCAGAGAGAATCTTAGGGCGAAGAACTCCAGCGAACTCTCTCGGAGATCATGGGAAGAGGGGAAGAAGAGGAAGAGAAGGAGACGAAACCGGAAAGGAAAGGTTTGGGAGTCCTCGGCATGAAGGCTCAGAGTTCCAAGCTTGGGTTTAGACGAGCTATGGAATGGAAGGTCGAGGAATTCGTAGCGAGATGCAGCTATGGCAGCACAAGAAAACAGATTCCTTCAAGGTCTAGGGTTGCAAGCTCAAGGTTTTGGGGGAGGGCTATGGAAGGAAGGTCGACGAAATGGTAGAGAGATAGCTATGGCAGCAGAAGAAGAACAGATTTCTCGAGGAAGATGATCTCCAGGTTCACGAATGGTAAGCAATGAGAGGATTGGAATGGAGAAGGAAGGAATCACGGAAGAATTCTCAGAGCAGGAATCGGATCGAAACAAGCAAGAAACTGGAAACTGGAATCTGGAAGAAAGATGAAGACAATGGAGAAGAAGAGGAGGAGGAGGAAGGAGATCGAGACGGAGAAGATGATGATGATGATGAAGGTCGGGAGAATCTTACAGTATTCCGGTTCTCGTTGAGCTTCGCAGGGAATCAGGAGAGAGATGGCTATGGCGTGCGCTCCACAGGTTCATCGACGAAGATGAGGAGCTTGGAATGGAAGAGGCTCTCAAACACCAGGTTTAGGTTTAGGTTTAGGTTTAGGTTTAGGTTTAGGTTTTCTGTCGAGCTTTACGCTAAGTTCAGGGAGCAGAACCCTGACAAGTAATTTAGGGTTCCGATTCCTCCCCGATCTGTCGGTTTAGGGTTAGGGTACGGGGCAGAGGGTTGAAGAAACCGCAAAGAAGCTTCCCGGCTATGGCGAAGGCTACTGCTGCTATTTTAGGGTTTGCGGAGACTTCGAAGCTTCTGCGGGAGGGAGAGGGAGGGCCTACGCAGATCACTGCTTCCAAAGAGCTCTGTGCGATTTCTAGGGTTTTCCAGAGATCCGGACCTTCTTCTTCTTCTTCTTCTTCTTCTTCTTCTTTCCTGCTGCTCCCTCTTTTCCTTTTGATTTAGGGTTTGCAGGGAAAGGGGGGAAGGGAATTTTTAGGGTTTTGAAGCGTCAGGGATGGAAAGCTGGGGAAGCTTTTCTAGGGCTTTGAAGCCGCGGAGAGGGTGAGGGCGGTTAGGGTTTCGAAGCCCCCGATTCCAGGGCTTCTTTTCTTCTCTGCGTGGCTCCTCCTTTTAGGGTTAGGGTTAGGGTTAGGGTTAGGGTTAGGGTTGGGAGCTTCTCTCTGCTCTGCAGCGAGCGGGAGGAAGACGGAATCCCCCCCCTTCTTCCTTCCTTCCTTTCCTTCCTTCCTTCCTCCCGCTGCAGACAGACACAGAAACACGCACAGAGAAAGAACGAGAAGGAAAAGGAAAGAAGCAGCGATGGCAGGAAAGGGATATATAGAAGGAATTAGGTTGAAGACGGAAGGAAGTCAAGCCTGTTGTCGCAAAAGGGAGAGACAAGAGACAGAGACGAAGAAGAAGAAGAAGAAGAAGAAGAAGCAGGAGGAGCAGAGGAAGCAGAAGAAGCTGAAGAAGCACGCAGAAGCTATGGCGACCTTCCGCTCGAGGGTGGGAGCAGAAAGTCGGTCGCACTAATTTAGGGTTTCCCCTCCGCCATAGCCATCCGAGCTCCGGAAGGAGCGCTCTGAGATTTAGTTAGGGTTTCTGCGCCGCCGCTTCTCTTCTCTGTGTCTGAGCTCGGGCTAGGGTTTCTTCTGCGCCTCCCTCTCCCCCCTGCGCAGGAGATTAGGGTTTCCCTGCGCAGGAAATTAGGGTTTGTTTCTCCACCTGCTCGAGCAATTAGGGTTTCGCTAGGGTTTCTGCGCAGAGCGCAGTTTAGGGTTTCCTGCGGCGGAGCAGGAGACCCCGGGAATTATGTAACTATTTTCCAAAAACTCTCCGGAAAAAATAAAAAGGGCGATATTCTCTCTCTAGCCCCCCCAGAATATTGCTCTTTTTTTATTCGGAATTTATGCGATTTTCTCTCTCTACCGCCAATTAAAGCGAATGTCGAGGCGCAAAAAAGGAAAATAATAATCATTTCTATACGCGCGATTTACCGAATTATAAAATTACCAATTAAACCCTCTCTACTCTTAATCTTCCACAGAATGGATTAACATTCACTGTCACGTTAATTCGTTTGATTCCCTAATCGCTTCCTGAATCTAATTGATCGGTTGATCTGTCGCGTTATGGTGCTAGATCAATCAAGCGAGCGTTAATCGATCGTTTCATTGGATGGTAATCGATCGAGCTCACAACGAATCGATTCGATTCGTAATCGATTCGTCGGGCATTGGTTTTTTGAAACGAACGAACGTTAATTTCGTGGTTTCGAGTTCTTAGTAAAGCACCACAAGACGTAGACTGTAGATTTTGTCAAGCACATTTTCGGGGATAATTCTCTTTTTTCAATTAGGGAAAATTACCGATAAACGCCTACCGAAACCAAAAACTACAAATTAACTCCTGGTTCAAAAACTTTACGTGCGGTTGATTTATTAATA
>JBBBWG010008347.1:0-24339 GCA_037176905.1 Azolla pinnata | reverse complement strand
TCTTGGATGATTTCACTTGGATGATGATGATTTCTTGAATGATGATCATCTTGGATGATGATTGTGTTCTAGCGTATGCCTGCCCGATTAATTCACTAAAAATATATTGCCAGTACTGCCCAATCTGCAGTTTTCTGTTCCCAATTTATTGAAGATAATAGGACGGATCATTCGTGGCAAATATACCTGTGTCGTTATGTGCCATGGCTATGTGCATTTTCTCATGCTGACTTAGATGCTGTGGAATTGAACGATAGAAATTTCAAGAATGCTGAGATCCAATTCTGCCATTAATTGGCTTTTGGAACTGGACGAAAGATGGAAATTTCAAGAATGCCATGGCATACATTTGCTTGATAGATGTGATGTACTTGTGAAAAACCATGTGGCATTGCCACAATTACCCTTGTATCACAAAAACCACAATCGATGTAAAATCTCAGAAAAGAGCTTTTTGTGTGATGAATTACTCCGCTTTACACGACAAAACAGAGGACTCGTAAAACGTGGATGTTAGGATGAATATAACTAGTACATACAGTTCCAAGTAGGGATTTAGATTCCTGCCCTGAACCCAAATTAACAGGTAATACTTCTCTGCATTCTATTCCTTTCACATATGTCCAATATAAAAATACAATGCCATCAACAGAAGTTCTGAGGCTTTTGATAACAGCCAACCTCCTCTGCCATCCTTTTTAGTGTTCTGTGGATCTTTTTGATTGAGCTTTTCTCTGTTTTGCTTTCAGTGTTTTTATGTAGAAGTGAGTCGAGAGATAAGGGGCTCATCGCTCTCCTCTTCCAAAGATTTCTTCTTTTTTTTTTTGCTGAATCCAACTCTCTTTTTCTTGATCCCACTCCGGTGTTGAACCGGTATAAAAAGCCAACATACAGAAACCGCAGCTATGTGGTGAGAAGAAAAACAGAGAAGAAAACAATGATTTGTACAACATACATGGTGGGAATTAAGCTTACATCTCCTCAGCAGCCGGAAGACCTAATGGTTTTTTGGGGATGAGCAGCACCCAAAAGCCTTCATCTTTAGATTAGAATACACTGTGATACTCATTCTGAGCCTCCCCTGTTCCTGGTGGGATATCATCTGGTCCACCTCCGGGAGGTGCAGCGACATTCAGGTCTAAAAATCTATGGAGCTGACTTCTAGGTTTGGCATCTTCAAATGATGGTCCCCCATTCATCGTTGCTGCACCGATGTCTCCAGATCCCATGGTATTCTTGGCATCTGAACACCCTGCTAGGTTTGGACCCTGCGCCTTGGATGATAATACCTCGACATTCTTGCCATTTGAAGAATCTGCTGGGTTTGCAACCTGAAGCATTGATGATACCAGAGCATTCTTTTCATTTGGATATCCTGTTAGGCGTGAAGCCTGTGCCATGGATGATACCATGTTCCCCTTAACATCTACATACTCTGGTGGGTTTGCACCATGCACTGTGGATGATGCGATAACATTCTTGTCATCAGAATTCCCTGCTGGCTTTGCCATGGATGATAATACCATAACATTCTTGTCATATGAATTCCCTGTTAAGTTTCCAACTTGTGCCATAACATTCTTGTCAGCTGAGAACCCCGTCGGCTTTGAACCCTGTGCCATGGATGACACCATGCCATTCTTTCCACCTGAAAACACTTTTAGCTTTGAAGCCTGTGCCGAGGATGATGCCATATCATTTTTTGCATCCGCATACTCTTCATGTGCTGCTTTGGACTCAGGTACCTTGGAATTCGTGTCATCTGGATGCCCAACCAAGTTCAAATCTTGATTCATTAATACATTTTTATTACTATTTTCTTCTTCTGGCTCCTGAGTAGTACATTCAAGGTCTGCTTCACTGCAATCATCATCTATGGCCTCACTATCATCCGCCCTTCTTTCATCACTATCATTGACCCTTCTTTCATCACTATCAGATGTCTCTGGGATGTCTGAATCTTCAATCTCTTCATCACTCTCTTCGTATTTTCTGTAATTAACATGGCTCTTGTTAGCTCTTTGGCTGCGCCGAAGACCCTCATGTTCTTCACTATCTCTTGATCTTCCCCTCTTTCTGCCCTTTGTTACCGTGGCTTTCCGAGAACGCCTTCTCCGGCCGTAATCTTCCTCATCGCTCGACCCTACATAATCTTCCTCATCTTCCTCTTCATCACCATCAACATCATCTTCATCATCATCATCTTCTTCTTCTTCTTCTGCGTCTTCATCATCCTCACCTCTGTATTCATCATCACCATCTGAACTATCCGCTACTTTACGTTTTTTCTTGACATAATTCTCAGCTTCCTCTTCAGCATCATCTTCACCCGAGTATTCAGATTCACTTTCTGAAATGGCATTGTCAAGATCATACTCTGCATATCTCTGGACCTTACGTCGACGTCTTCCCCTGTCACACAATGTTTGGAGAAAAAATAAGAAAAGCATATTCAGAAAATAAGTGAAACAATTTTGCGAACCAGAACTACATGTAAGATTAGTTCATGCTGGAAGCAAACCTGCCATATTTTTCATCCTCATCCGACTCAGAGGAACGTGAGGTAGTGGGCTCAGGTGTTTTCTCAGTTATTTTAGGTCTCCCTTTTGTTTCATTGAGCTTTATTTGACTTGTATTTCCAGCCATTTCTTCATCCTCTAACTCATTTACATTGGTTTCATCATCAGACTGCTTAGGAGAACCATCTGATAGTTTGCTATCTCCTGCTTGTGAATCTGCTCGTCTCCTGTAAAAACGACAAATATTAGCACAGCATTACATAGCAGAATGAAGCAGATGCAGAGTGTTGAACGAAATAGATGTAGAATGCCAATACAGACAAAGTATGTGAGTATACTTGGTTATCTTGATGGCTTCACTGATTGATTTGTCATAATCATCTGCACACGATTTTTGTGAGCATGAGAAAAAGAAATCTTTAGTTCACTCTAAATGATATCAAAATGCATACCCAAAACAGATAAAGAGTTCTATTATATCACACAGCATCAGCACTTGAAACAGCGGAGCAACCGATTACCAAAAGTATACGTCACAGGCTTCCGCTCACGTTTCGATCGACCAGAAACTAGATCCTCATTACTGAAAATGCTGTTCAAAAGGACGGACTGTCTTTGTTGTTTCTTAAGAGCGCGTTCTCTTTTCTGTCACGAGAAAATAGCCCAATCAACCATCAATAGAGTTTTCTTCATCTCTAATATCTCACAGTTCAATTAGGTCTTGACTGAGTACAAGGGCTCACAATTACAAAAAAGAATAGCCTTCAATGTTTCATGCATCTGTTTACTGATATTCTCACAATGAGAGGACCAAAAGATGCAGAGAATTGTAAAAATCAGTGCAGAATCCATATTTTGGGAATAAGCCAAAGGCTTGCAATTAAAAATACCTTTTGTAAATCTTCCAACTCGGGAATCATTTCGTTGCTTATTCTTTTAGCAATAGCAACCTCCATTTTGTTCCGGCTTGTGGAGAGTTTATCCTGAATTTCAGAGGAAATGATTCATCATCATTCCAGTTAGGTGATATAAATCTATGAATATTTGTTGGCGCTGCCTGCCTATGTATGCATTGCTGTATTTCTGTACGTCTGCACATATATATGCACGTGAATCTCTGTGTGTGTGTGTGTGTCTATGTATGTATGAACAAACAAATGACTGTATGAATGAATCATTATGCATACATATATTTGTATGTACGTATGAATTTGCATCATACTAAAAATATAGGAGTTATACCGCCACAGATTGGAATTCATCTAAGTTTGTTGCCAAGGTCTCCCAATGACCTACACTTGGAGGCGGCATCAAACGTCCACGAATCTTCGGTTTATCCTTATAATCCATTTTCAACAGCTCTCGATATAATCTCTGTCCAGCTACAGGGTCACTCTCGTACCTGCATTTTAAGCATCTCAGTTGATAAATTGTTCTTAAACCTGGTTCATGAAGAATTGATGCTCCACAATAGAATGAATGTTGCAATTCTTAAGAGAGCCTACCAATATGTTGTCCCTTGCATGTCTGTGCCAGCTCTTTCCTTTCTAATGCGAGAAAAAGGAACTCCTTGCTTTAGCATATCATCAATGAACGCCCGGACATCATCTTGCTGATGGTAATGAAGAATGATCCCGGAACAAAATTTCAGTACAAGTCGTGATTCTAGCTATGTTGTAGCACACCAAATCATATTCTTCAAGGTAAATTAATGTCTCTCTCAGATCTCAGAAATATATCATGTTACCAGCTCATGATGATGTACTTTCTCAAAAAGCATGAGATTGAGACTAAAGCACAACCCCCTATATCACAAAATAAGACAAATACGTTATGTAACAGAGAGCAGAAGACAGGAGTATTACAGTTGGATGAGCTGGCCTGAAGTATGAAATTTGATTTTCTTTTGAAGAATTTTGAACCTTTTAAACCAGAGTCGTAGATTAATATGATAAGAGAGATGTTTGATGCTTGAGAGTTTATCTACAAGAGATTGACCAGTTCATACAAGGGCATCCACATCCGATCTTTTCTATTTCCCAGAATTTTAGTATCTTTGCTCCTGTTTTACCTTCGCATTGAGCATTACATTAGATAACACTTTGGTCCAATAGTTCAGTTTGACCTTCAGAGACATATCATTTCAAACAGGATTTGCATGAGGTACCAGTGCAAGTCTCATTAAAAAGGTAAACCACATACCTAGGAGAACCAAATGACCCGTTATGATTTTCACATGCTACCTCTATGATGCTGCCAATGGAAGTTTAACGATCAAAACCATTTCACAAATATGTCTATAATCGTGGCTGTTTTCTGAGCTGTATAGTTTGAGATTAAAATATATGTGATTTGCACTCCTAGAATAATATAGAATTAAGATATCTGTGACTTTTCTTTTAGAACAGTTTCGTATTAAGATCTGTGATTCACACTATTTCTTCTAAAATTGTACACGTACCTTCATTATGACAGAACTCACAACCAATTCAAGCACATGTTAAGAACATTGAACTCTACAAACTGAGCAAATTGGAATAAGATGGCATGGTGCCACTCCTTAACATAAAAAATGATAATTTTCTATTTTATTGTAGTCAACTTCTCACAATGTCTTCTGTGACATTTGAGCTTGCATTGCCGATTAATGTCTTCAGTTATAACAAGCTATATGCATAACATGCTCTGTATCGTGAGTATTTACACCTCTACATATCATAATGCATAATCACACTCAACCAGAAAATCAGGTTGTTCCTAGCTCACATTGATTCTTAAATGTATCCTTCTTGGCATAGGATTGATATAATCATTACTTTTTTAGCCTCATTGATAATTTTCTATGAAGGGACATATATAGGTGTCAATCTTTAATAAACTGATGACTGGGTCATAAAACCTTCCTAATTACCTCACCAATGTGAAATAGCCAAGGGCTGATTCTCATTAAAACATGAATATTAGCCACCACACTTCTACCAGACAGATGGTGGCCTCTGAGACCAGGACAGGAATTTAAAACTCAACACAAGGATTTACTTAACACTACATATAAAAAAAAACAGGAAGAGAAATATCTTCCCATGGTGCTAACTCATTACACTTGCACATTAACGCACTCTGTTCTTTTATGTTCTTTAATCATTCATTACGCCTGGTCTGTAAGTTGACGCAACACTGTTGAGAACATTTATCTTGATCTTCACGTAACTTTTACTTGCATCAGAATTTATATGCAACGTATTACATGCTGATGTTTCGTCTTAGTTTTCTAGATCTCAGTATCACAGGATAGAAACGAAAATATGATTACACTTCCTAGGCCACTGAGAGGAAAGAGACAATAACAAAGGAGTGCACTAAATAAAAACTCACTGGCATTTTCAGATCAAAATTCAGGAGGGATGTGTGGAATAACCAATACTAATTTAGCATGATAAGAGATCAACCAAGTCTTTTAAAATCAAAATATGGAAGGAGAGAGGGGGGAGGGAAGGAAGAGAGTTAGTGTGTTGCTTTCAGTGACTCCAGAACTGGCTAATGTTCAGTTTACTTATCCTGATCTATTGAATCTAGGTCAGCTAGTGCTTTAATTCTTGCAGATATTACCATGAATCTGAATCACCACTACTTCTGCATTTCAGAGTTTATGCAAATGCTCCAGCTAAACTTTTCCCACATTATTGTCTGTATTTTGGATCACTCAGGTGGTTTGCATCTTTGTCGCACTCAATGCTACTCTAGATCAGCTTCACTTCTATTTCATCCAGACAGTACAGAATACCCTAGGTTAAACAAACTTCCAAATTCTTCCACACCATTCGGCTTTCATGGTGCATTCCTTGTTTAGATTTCCATCACATTTAAGGCATCGATATTCTTTCAGTATATCACGAGCTTTGACAATGTTAGTTATGATAGTGAAGTAACAACTATAGTGATACCGTAGCAAGGTTATATATTATAAAGGCACTATTGGTCAGATTGATTTAAAACCTTGATCATACTAGAATCTAGCTTAGCAGATTCAATTTTACATTACATACATCGACGACCAAACCACTGTAGAATCAGAGGCAGCGCTCACAATAGATGTGTCCTTGTTGAGCTTGATATCTGAATGGTTAGGAGGAGAGGGTCCGAGAGAGAAGACTTATAGTCAGTTTTTCAGGTATAAGTTGATCTTGGGGTTATGTTTACTCAACTACTGAACTTCCTTCATAACTGGTGCCAATGTCACATACAAACATTGGTTCACCTCACTACTCTCACTTTTTGTTTCCAAAAAAATACCATTTAAATAATAAATCTAAATCCTATTTCAGTCCAGGTCTGTTTGTTTCAGCAAAGCCTTCCATACGACAACAAGGCTTGGAAAGGATTGAAATATTAACAGAGTTTAGTTTCATTAGCAAGCATCCAGTCATGTGAAATGCCAGGAATCGAATCACATCGCATACTGGAATCGGGATCCCTCTACAAAACTAAGCCTTTCACTCATAAATGTAAAATATGATCCTTCACAATGAGATGGCATTGGACAAAACACCTTTGGTAATTCTGGTCTCATTGCACTGTAACCTTTGCTTCAGTGAGTGTTACGGATTGTCTACGGCTGTATTGATGTTTGATATAGTGACAATGAATCACAAACTATGCATAAATCAACAACTGTTGGAGTAAGTGAGCAGATATTTTATGCTTAATGCATCATGCAAAAAGAAAATATGACTGAGAAAAGATTGGTACATGCATGGAATTTCAAGCATGCATGCAAACTTTAATTTGCATAGCATTTTCCTGGTGCACATAGACAGGCCAAAAATATCCAAGGCTGTCTGGCAAGTCACATGATGATTTCACAAACCTTGGGCATGGGCAGTGTGTCAGTTACCACTGTGTAAGATGGATTGGTTGGTACTACACCCAAGTGATAAATGCTTATTGTAGACAATGTACAATTGCCGCACATCCTCCACGGTTTTATCCATCAAAATATGGGTTAACCATAAACAAAGAGCATCCTATAGAAAATCTTAGATCCAAAAACTATATCTTCAACTTACATCAGTGCGAGCTTCAACCAATGCTTTAAGTATAACAACTCGAACATCTGGGCTCAGTTCCTGGTAAGCGGCCAGCTCATTCCTGCAAGAACACAAAAATATGAGCTTGAAAGATGCAGAGGATAATCTGATACAGGTCAGAATCAAGCAGGGAATGACTTGTATGACGGGCAGTGCTCACCCTTGGTGATGAGCCAGAGGAAAAGGACCTTCCGCAACCTGTCACAAAAATATGACCTTGTGATCAGCAAATTCCTTCACCAATAGTGAAGGATTCATCGATAGAAAGAAGATGCTAGACATAAGCCACAAGTGCTTACCCAACCCCACCATTCGTTCATCTTCTTACAAAGTAATGCTACCCATGTCTCGCACTTTACAGGGCCTCTGCAAATAGGTGGGATAGCCTGCAGTCAATAAGGTGAGATCTCATCATACACAATTAAATTGGCAGGTGACATCGAAACTATATAAAAGAACTGCTTAAATGGGTGGGTAAATATAGAAAAAATCAAAATTTCGATCAATATGATACAAAGACAGTATATACCTTGAGAAGAACAGTGTGAATTTCTTCCAACAAGGAGTTGGGTGTAAGTAGTGCGCTTTCCAGGTCCTCTATGGTAAACTCAGCTTTGAGCTTAAGGACGGGTCTAAATACCTGCAGAGAAAAGAAATGTGAATACAAAAAGAAAGAAATGTGTCCAGTTGTGCACAAAATGCTATTTCTTCAAGGTATTCAGCAGTCCTCAAAATGCTTGCAAATAAGGTATAGAGAGTGGAAATAACAATTCCTATTGCGTAAACAAGACCACAATGTCTTTTATGTGGAGGAATTCTCTGCATATCCTGTCTCTAAAAATGACATTTTTTAGGCGAGGAGAATGATACTTTGTCTGAGCAGAAAAACTACTGAATAGGGGAATGCTCAAGGAGTTTGCATCTCTCTCAGAATGTAGACTCCCAAAAACTGAGCGATTTTTGCTGTGAATCAAGAAAAGCAACTTAAACAAGGAATGCTCGAGGATTCTGAGTCTCCTCTTTTGGAATTCGAGCTCAAGCATTGCGCCGCATTGCTTGTTCTCAAATAGAACTCAATGTTGAAATAGGCGTGGAGTCTCAACTTGAAGATCGAGCAGAATTTTTGGTGAGAAACAAAAAATCAATGTAAACAAGGGAATGCGTCTATGGACATACAGAGCAGCCTGTTTTGGAATCCAACAACTCAACATGACAGGCAGCTTGTTTTGCAAACTGCTCTCTCTGTCAGACACACAAACACAAACACACAAACCCAAGGATCAACTAGAGTGACTGACGGTGGTTTGTGAAACCCCTCGAAAGAAGGAGGGCAAAGCATTATCCCTAGAAGGAATCGCGCTTCGAGGGGATCGCAAAGCCATGTAGAATTGCATTGCAGGGCCGCTACGCGGGAATCGATCGAGCCGAGAGAGGATGGATCGAAAGGCGGAGCTCGATCGATTCTCGCGGTAGACACAAAGAGTGTGTTTTATCGTCGTCGTTTCGGGAGATCAAACGGCGAGAGCTGTAGCAAGACGGAGCGAAGACCAGGGCGTCTTCCTCCCCATGAACATGGTAGAAACATGGGGAAGCGAGGAGCAACACGATCGATCGAAGGGGGCAAAGAGCAGAAATGGCAGGAAATCGAGAGCAAAAGAACGGAATCGAAAGGGAAAAGAAGGAGGAGGAGGAGGAGGGAGAAGCACTCACATTGAGGAAGTGAAGAATCGCAGCGAGCTCCCACATGGCGCGAAGAGCCCACCGAGGCTGCTGGCTCGGGGACCCAGGCTGAGGAGGAGCCAGAGCCATGGGAGGCTCGGGAGCAGGCTTGGCACTGCCGAGCCTCTGCTGACGAGGTAGCCTTCTCGCCCTTCCCTGCGGGCGTGGGGTCCCAGTGCCTGATCTTCTTCCCCGCTGCCTCTGTTGCTGTGTTCTTGGAAGCTCCGCCATAGCCATCGCTCGCACTGTGCATGCCCTTGACGGCCTCCCCCTCCTCCTTCTCTCCCCCCCTTCCTGTTGCCCTTGCCTTTTCCTTTTCTCTTGCTCTTGCTTCTGCTGCTCCTCTTCTTCTCCTCCTCCTCCTCCTCTTTCTCCTTCTCCTTCTCCTTCTCCTTCTCCTTCTCCTTCCTGCTTCTCCTGCTTTTCCTGCTTCTTCTGCTCCTGTTCTCCTTCCTCCCTTCCCCCCTCCCGTCCTTGTCGTTGCGCTTCTTCTTCCTCCTCCTCCTCCTCCTCCTTTGTTTCTTCCTTCTGTCTGGCCCACGAATTGGCCCTCTTCTGCGGTAGCGACGCGGGAGGATTCTCTGCCATGGCCGCGGCCCTCTTCATGGTTTTCCTCGAGAGAGAAGGCAGGGGAAGGGGAAAGCCGGAAAGGCGCTGAATTCAGTCGAAACGGAGAGAGGGGGAGTTGGGGGAGTCTTCCTGCTTCGCTTCTGTGTCTTCTTTCACGGCCGCGATCGTCTTCCAACTGCTGCTGCCGCTGCCGCTGCCGCTTCTTCTTCTGCTGCAGCCATCGCCAGATTCTGTGGGACTCCCGCTTCTTCTTCTTCTTCTGCAGCCATCGCCAGATTCTCTCTGAGAGAGTCCCCTCCTCTCCTCTTCCGCTGCTCTTCTCCCTCCTCTTTTCTCTCCGCGATGTCTCCGGAGGGCGAAACACAGAGAACAGAGAAAAACAGAGAAAACAGAGAAAACAGAGAAACAGAGAACAAACAGAGAACAGAGAACAAAAGAGAGCTCTCTCTTCTTCTTCTTCTTCTTCTTCTTCCTCTTTGCTTTTGGCCTTCTTTTCTTCTGAAGAAGAATTTCTTTACATCTCTCTTCACTAAGAAGTGGAAGCAAAAGAGAAGAAGGATGGGAGCTGTTAGTTTGGATATAGGCTTACTATGTCCATGAGATGCTGGTCTGTTCGATCGGGAATTCGCGGCTCGATCGATGCAATCGATCTGCTGGTGCATCGATCGATCGATCTGCTGGTGCATCGATCGATCGATCTGTCGGTGCATCGATTCGATCTATCGGTGCATTGATTCGATCTATTGGTGCATTGATCAATCGATCGATCGATTTGCTGGTGCATCGATCGATCGATTTGCCGGTGCATCGATCGATCGATCTGCCGGTGCATCGATCGATCGATCGATCGACGGATCGATGGCTCGATGCTTCCACTACCAGCCCCGCGATGCTTCCAATACCAGCCCCGCGATGCTTTCAGATTTGTGCTCGGAATGCTGACCCGGCTCGATCCACCGATGGATCGGTGCTTCAGCAGTAGCACCCGGATGGATTCTCGATCCCTACGCAGATTTGCTAACTGCTGATGGATTCGAATTCGCGGCGCAAAAACACTAAACGGCTCGATCCAGCCAATCGGTCGGTCGGTCGATCCGCCGGTTCCTCGATATCGATCAACAGTATCAGTGTCCCGGCAGCAGCGCCGCGATGGATTCGATTCGATTCGATTCGCGCGCAGAATGCTAAGCGGATCGATCGGTTGGTGCATCGAGATCTATCCATATCGAATTGATGTTCTGGCAGCAACACCCATGACGGATTCGATTCGCGTGCAGAATGCTAACTAGCTCGATCGGTCGATCGATGCGCGGGTGCCTCGATCGATCGACGGATCGGTGTCCCAATAGCAAAGGGTGGGAAGGATTTAATTTGCGCGTGTAATACTAAACGGTGGGATCGAGCCGATGGAGCCATCGAGTACTGATGTTGATTCGATCGTCTGTTTTGCGGGGTGAGCCTCCTTCATGGGCATTCAATCAGATTGATGCCGATTCGATCCGCGGACACCAGAGCAAGCATCGGTGTGGATGATTACTGCCGTTTCCAGATCAGTAATGAGGACCTTCAATCATGCATGCATACATACATACACACACATGCACACATGCATACATACATAAATGCACACATACACGCATGTACACATGCATGCATACATAAATGCACAAGCACATACATGCACGCATGCACACATGCATACACACATGTACACATGCACACACACATGTACACATGCATACATACACACATGCACAAGCACACACATACATGCACAAGCACATACATGCATGCACACATGCATGCACACATACATGCACAAGCACACACATGCATGCATACATACACACATGCACAAGCACACACATACATGCACGAGCACATACATGCACAAGCACATACATGCATGCACACATACATGCACAAGCACATACATCCATGCATACATGCATGAACCCATGGACACGATTCTGCCATGCTCAGAGATATGGTGCTTCTGCCACATGGGATCTTCTTCCATGGGAGCTTCAGATTTCAGGGTATGGTAAGTCGTAATCTGCTCCGGAGAGGAAGAATCTCAAGTTTCTGAGTCAAACCAAGACGACGAAAGAGGAGGAGGAAGCCAGGAAGTGGAAGAGGAAGAGGAAGAGGAAGAGGAGGAAGAGGAAGAGGAAGAGGAAGAGGAAGAGGAAGAGGAAGAATACCTCCTGTTGAATGACAAAAGGAAAAGAGGAAAAGGAAGTGGAGAACGGAAGTGGTAGGCATGGAGCTTTTCGACAGAGATGCTGAGCCGGTGGTGCAGAGCCCTCCTCCTGGAATGTTCTCTTCTCTGAATGTGCAATGGCAATACCTGAGGTTGTCGAATTCACCATATCCAGTTCAACAGGTCTGCCATATCCCCTATGATCGAGTCTCTGATTTCATCAGCGGTGAGGCCGACAATCCGAACCATCCTACCACGTTTAGAATATACTCAAGCCGGCGAAGGAGACGCCACTCTAAGACCATGGCTACCACTTACCGCACGTACTCTGAAGAGCTCACGTAAACCATTTCTTCTCTGCCTTTGGGGCTCACCTTATCATTTGCTTGATTTTGTTGTAGATCAGAGTATATAGTTTTGTTTTGACAGTGTGATCGGTAGGATGTAGGGAATTATTTTGTCGTAAATGGGCGAGATTGTTCTACTTCACCAGTGTGTTCTTGTCATTTTCTTGTTTTCTATGTAGTAGGTAAGAGGATACCTTACTGCTTCAACATGTGGTAGGTGGTAATCAGAGAATTGTAATGTTGCAAATAGAGAATATTGTACTTCTTTACCAATATGTTTTCGGTAGCAACCAGATTTCTTTTGTTGTAAATCGAGGATATTGCACTTGTTTACCAGTGGGTTTGGGTAGCAAGTAGAGAATTCATTAGCTGTAACACGAGTATATTGTACCACATTATCGTTGTACTTTGCTAGCAAGTAGAGAATTGTTTGTTGTAAATAGAGGATATTTTGCTTCTTTACAAACGCGGTTTTGGTAAGAGGACGGATGATATTCTCTCAGTAACACACATCATGCAACAAATGTGTTTTGGTATCAAAGAGGATATATTGCACGCTTTTAGTAACACTTATCATCCTGCAAACCTATTTTTCGTAGAGGACATATTGTATTCTTTTAGTGACACTTATTGTCTCTAATGACAAACCTCAATGTGTGGTGAAAAGCCACAAACATCAATTTAAGGAAAATATAAAAAGTGGGGTAGACCACAAGTGGGATATGTCCCTAAGTGGTTATTTAGATATTGTCTTTGCGATTGCTTGAAGACACCAACTTCTTGTATCTGTTTGGACCAAAGCCTGGGCCATATGTAGAGGACCTAGGGTGCTCGATATCTTAATCTGTAAACAGGCACGATAGGTCATGTGGAGTGATTACTTACAATTTTTCTCTCAAACCTTTGCCCAGGAATGTTGGGTTAGAGCTATGCATACATTCTGCGTGAGAATGTACTAGACAGTTTGAGTGTAAACTTTCCACCGTCACAAAGTTATCGATTTCTTTGACACCCTGTATGCTTGTTTTTCCATGGATATTGTGCTTCGTGCAAGAGCAATGACATGTACTTGAGTTTACAATAACGGTTGTAGCGGCCCAAAGACTGAACAGTGTCAATGCTATCCTTTGGAATAAAAACAATGCATATTTTCAACCTCCAATTTATGTAATTTCGGTCTAAAATAGGGTGTATATCAGTACGATGAGGGAACTTACTGTTTTGTTTCAAGGAGAGGTACATACTAGTCATTTTTCTAGCAAAAAAAGGATGCATGTAATTGTGAAGGCATATGCTATTACGAAGTTCTTTTGTTGTTGTACAAGCCGATAAATGCCCACAAGGTTGTGGAACCAATATGCCCTCAGTCTCATCCAAAATGCATGGTGTAAAATAGTTGTGGTTGGAGCAAAATCAAGTTAAAAAAAGGAATTTTATACATGTGGCACTTTCCTGGAAGTTCATTATGTCTCATTCAAGAAAGGAAACACGAGTGATTACTAAAGATGAAAATTGTCTATAAAGTTGCAGCTAAATATCTTTTCCCAATATAGACTTCCATTTCTTTTAGTCAATCGGCACTATGTCTGTTTAGGTATTGGTGTGTATATGGACCGGATACAAAGCCAAGAAAGCACAAGAAGTCAGCTGCATCTAGTGACACAAAGAGAACACGTCCAAGGGTTGCCCCTGGCCGATTCCAAAAGGGTTGTGGGTGCCACTTTATTGTTCATCGGCTGGTGTTACTTCCAGATGCAGCTCGTATATCTTATGTTCACCCTCATCATACGAATGATGATGATCTAGTGTGCCATGCTGTTGATCTCGACAGTTTGAAGATGGGTCTTGGGATTGTGGCACCATGGTTATCATATGAAATAAAAAGATGGGTTGTTGCCTTTCTATGTGCTGGGTTCACAGTTCAACAGGTTTTTGATCGACATGTCAGAGGGCTACATGAGAGAAGGCAGAAAAACCTCAGCTACCAGATAAGTCGGGATGACTTTTTAACGCCGAAAGATGTGGCAAATATTGCAAAACAGCTTGCACGCATCAAACAAGAGGCAGTTAATAATGATGCTCTAAGCACTAGGCTATGGTGTTTACTGAACAAAAGGGACATGTTCATTTATCAGGAGCAGAATCTTGCTGACAATATGAAGTTCATTCTTGGGCTTCAGACAGATTGGCAATTGGAAATGATGCTGAAATATGGGGATGGTCAGCTACTTGCCATGAATTCTACACTTGGACCACATCAATACAAGGTACTATGATAAAACTTTGGTCTTCTCGATCTCTCGATGCTACACTTGAGATAATAGTGTCTTTGTCACTTTCTCTTTACTACAGTTCTATCTTCATACAATCCTTGTATTTGATCAACGTCAAAATGCTATTCCCGTGGCATGGATCATCTCGTCCAGTTGTCGCGCACCCACAATGACGCAATGGCTCAAAGAGCTTCATAAGAGAGCATCCTTGATGAATCCTGCATGGAGTCCGAATGCATTTGTCATTGATGATGCTGATGTTGACATTGAATCCATTAGGTTCACCTGTGAAATCTTGTGTTATTTATGATAGTATATGCCATGGAATATTCTCTTAAAAATCTTTATTGATCATGCAGGTCTGTCTTCAATCTTCCTATATTACTTTGTCTGTGGCATGTCAGGAGATCTTGGGTAAAGCGGCTGATTCACTCGGTTATAAATCTGGAGATCAGAGCAGCTATGTTTAATGCACTTGGTCGTATCATGGGCTTGCCAAATGCTCTTGGTCAGGGCAGCATCGAAAGGCACAGACCATCTGATCAGCTGGTGACTGAGTTCATAACACAGTTCAATGAGCAAGAAAAATTCATTGCTTACTTTCGGGAACACTGGCAGAAGAAAAGTGGTAAACTTTCTGGAAGAATATTCTTTATTATTCAAAATTTTGATCACCAAACGCTGTATATGTAGAGTTTCCAATATTATTCCTTGTTCCAGATATGTGGGTCGAAGCTGCATGGACTTTCAGTCATGCCAACCAGGAGACAAATGCATCATTAGAAGCATTTTACATTACCTTGAAAGGAAGATTTCTCAAAGGCAAACAAAATATGCATGGACGCCCTACCGACTGGCTATTCCATATTTTGACAACTGAAGCTGTTCCTTTTTTCTCGTATGAGCATCATCCCAAGGAAAGTAATCGTAAAAATCCAGCTGCTAACTCAATTGCTGTAGAAAACACCTTTACCCGAGCATTACGGATTCCTGATTTAGATGTTCGATACCCTCAAAATGTACATGTCTCTGGTTTGGGCCATGTTGCATTGGTTCGTAGCCAATCTAGGAAAGAAATATGGTACGAGGTCTTCAATGCTCAACCTGAATGGGCATTGTGTACTTGTGAATGGGCACTGAAAGGGAATATATGCAAACATCAACTGAAGGTGATGCTGATGGAGAGAGCCACAATCACATCAACGGTCTCAAATTGCATCGGTTTGGTCGATGAACATTTCGATGTACAAGAAAGTCTAAACTTAGAACCACCAATTCTGGAGCAAGAGGCTTATCAAGAGACGCACATGTCTAGCCTACTCCTAAGAGAAAACACGATTCATCCTCCGTGCAAGGGGCTGGAAGAAGATATAGAAAGGTTACAGCAACAGACCCTTCAATTGGCAGGTAAGTGTGAAAAGTACATCTCCATGCAGCTTTTTACTGCTTCATCCCTTGGTATCATCATGTTCTAATACCTTTATCTCATTTTCTTGCAGGGGGGAATTTTCCGCTACTTCAGATTCTTCATGATGACATGATTAGAACACAACAAATTTTACTTGAAGCACGTTCCGGCTCACTGGATGTAATTCATCAATCAGTTCCTCAGTTCAGAACAATGTAGCAATTGTGAGTTTTTGCACCAGTCGTGAATCCAGGTTTGAGTATTAATCGGTAATAACATGCATATTCGGTGTTGTTTTTCTAAGCGATGACACTATCATTAAGCTGGATGGGTTGTGCCTACACTGACATCATCGTATTGATCAGCGGTGCATTTGACCCTATATCCCAAGGGCCAAACCCAATTGTATGGAGAGACAAAAGTGTCCCAAAATGGTTGGGGACCATGCCAGCTATTACTGAATACCTACACATTGTGGTTCAATTGAATCAACGACATTTATTGTTGATCAAGCAAGTCCCAAGGTGGTTTTCCCAGTCATTTGAGCTGCCTCAAAGGTCTCAGGAGAGCAAGTTCAGTTGTGACCCTAAAGAGTTCTGGATCAAGCAGGTTATTGAGGCTGCTAACTGTATCAGCTTTGAGCTACAAAAGATGGCTGACTAGTTGAATTAACTAGAGAAACCAGGTTGGGAAGATTCTGTAATTCAGGTGTGCGATACATGTTAATTATCCATGATACATACCTAAATTTTTTGACTATATTGATCATGATTGTTTCTGGATTGTTGGTTTCAGCCACTTCTCAACGACTTTTATGGTAGCTTGGTTAAAGGGATTTCCGATGATTGTTTGACGCCTTCAGTGTAAGCTGGGCACTAGATAGATAGCTTCATGCAGGTTGTGCCCTGATCTCTAAACCCTGAATCCGAAGCCCTAAACTTGGCACATGGATAAACCCTAAACCCTAAACCCTAAACCCTAAACCTAACAGAGATCATTAACAATGGCCATTAATTATTCCGCTACCGCTTACTTAATCATGATGTCGATCCTACATCAGCGATGTTTTCGTGACATAGTATTCTAATTTCAGTACAACTGGCTACTTTGTTTTATGCATATACATCACAAATATATGCTTGTTAATCATCTGAAAAAATATTTGCTTATATCTAAATGCAAAATATGTACATAATCTTTGTCTCTAAGAGTGTAGCCGCTTCGTACAAGCGTCCGAGTGTAATGAATGTAAAATACCGCGCGAGAACAAGACGGAAGTAAAAGGAAAATTTAAACTATGAGAGCACTACAAGTGCTCGATTCTTTCGAGGTCTCAGCTATGCTGCTTCTCTCTGTTTTGTTCATGACTAAAAGCGACCCTCGAATGCATTGGCCGCAATTGAGTGTGCGATGGTTTTATTGCTTGCAATTGCTTAGACATGATCGAATCGTTAATCGATTGGGGATACGTATATCGTGCTCGACTTATCCACCGTTGAAATCTCAATCTTAGCATGTCAGATTTTAAGCGGCAGTTGCTGCTTAGCCACAAGCGAAGGCATTTTGAATGACTTGGAGATGGATTTTCAATGAGTATAGCATTCGACGGCGCCTCTTGATATATAGGACTCGATTAAAAACCGGGTTTCTGCCTTTGGGTTTTTCTCGATGCCTATTCGAGCCCTAATGATGGTAAGTACCATCTTCTTCCTTATGCAATCGTCAAAAACCATTGACAGTTTGCAAAGCTTTTTAGACCATAGCCCTGTGTCGAGATCCCTAAAAACAGCCGAAACCTCTGAACCTTAAATCCTCGAACCCCAAACCCCAAACTCGAAACCCTAACCCCAAAACCCGAAACCCTAAACCCGAAACCCTGAGCCTTGTGCTCGATGCCAGCGGGGTTTTGCATCGTCGATGTATGAATGTTTCGTGGTTTGGCTTCATCATGCGGTACCGAGAGCAGCATGTCTGATTGCGCGCCATCGAACTGCTTGCTAGTAGTGCACCCTAAACCTCGAACCCTAAACCCTAAAGCTTGACTCTAACTCCACAACCAGAACCTCCAAAAACCCTAAACCATAAACCCTAAAACAGAAGCTCTAAAACCCGAAACCCTAAACCCAGAACCCTAAAGCAAAAGCTCTAAAGCTTAAAACCTTGAAACCCTAACCCTAAAACTCTAACCCTAAAACCCTAAACCCCAAACCCTAATTGTGATCTTGAACTCCTAACCCTAAAACTCTAACCCTAAAACCCTAAACCCCAAACCCTAATTGTGATCTTGAACTGTACGCTTCATTCGTTCTCAATGAGCTATTTTCAGATTTGTTTTGGAAAGAAAACCAAGAGAACAGAACGACAGTGACAGGGGAGACGGAGACGGAGACGGAGACGGAGATGGAGATGGAGCTGGAGACTCTGCACAATAACAAGAGCGTGGTGAGGCCCATCAGCATCCCCATCCCTGCTCCCTTTCAAAGCCATGATGGAAGGAAAGAAGAGAGCGTGGATGAAAGTAAGAATCAAGGAAGGAAGACGGAGGGAGAAGCAAGAAAGATCAAGGGACAGGCTGTTGTGCTACTGCACACCTTTGATTCATTCTCCCAGAGCAAAGATAGAGAGAAAGGTTGAAGAGAAAGGAGGCTGGGTTCTCTTCCATGCCTCCAATTGCTTCATCTGTGATACCATCTGGATCTGCTTCCATATATCTCCAGAAACTAGCGACAGACCTTTAGGGTTTCGAGGTTTTGGCGGAGCCCAACAACTTCATTTTGTGCCTCATTTCTTATTCTTTTCCTTCCTTTTTCCTGCTATCTTTGTTTCTTGTCTTTGGAGATGCTGTTTCTCAATGGGAGCATCGATGTCGTGCACGAAGATGTGCCGATTGGACCCCTTTCAATGCTTCAGAATTTGAGGAAGTCGATGAAATCATTGCTTCGGACAAAGCAGGAGCTCACATCGGAGTGGGCCGAATCTGTCGATTTCATCATCGAAGATTTGTCGCGGTTATGTAATGATAGCCATCTCTTGAAAGACAGCTGTAGCCCTCATGAGACTTACATTAGCCGGGAATACATCGAAGAGGATATTCAAAGGCTTGGAGGTACGTATTAGACAGTTCTGATTGATTGATTTTTTTTGTTGTCCTCGATTGGATGTGGAATCCGAACCATAGGACCAAAATTAAAAGATTTCCAGGCAATGAGTGTGTACGTGGAGTTTGGTTAAGCTATTCCTACCGTCCAATTGATTCTGCCAAGGCAAATGTTCTGATTGAGAACTTACCATAAAAAGAGGAATGGTGATGAAGAAACCTTGATGTGGCGTATGTTGTTCAGGAGAAGTGATAGAGATACATGCTGTAGATCAAAGATGTCTGAAGGCCGGGAAAATCAATCACAATGTTAAAGAAAAGGGGCCCTGTCATGTGTGGTTACTATGGTTAATTTTACTGGTTTCAGTCCAATGAGCTTGTGGGGTTCAATATATAGCAAAACATTTAAAAGGTTTAAGGATTGTTAAAGTTAGTGTGAGTTGGCCTTAGTGCAATGAGCTTGTGGGGTAAAAGAGCTAGCAGAACACTGAAGGATCTCGGGTTTATTAAGCTAAATGTTTATTAACCCCAGCAAAATGAGATTTTGATGTCCAAGACTTAGCATAATACTCAAGGACTTACGGCTTATTAGGGTCAGGGTTATTGAACTCAGGCAATGAGCTGAAGGGGTTCAATATGTACCTAGCAAAACATGATCAATACAGATACTACTATAACACGAATGCGGATGCTGCAATATTCTGTAGTAGGATGTACATGGTGTAATCTTTGCTTTACCCACCTGATACCGAGTCTAGGGGGTTAGTGTCATATTTTCTAGCGTGCACACATAGACGCGCATATATATCTTTCAGGTGAAATTCGGAAGCTCCAAGCCCGGCTCAAAGGGGAAGACGCTGAGAGGAGCCGTTTGCTTCACAAGTACCTTGATCTCAAAGGTATCATGTGTCGAATTCGGAGTTTAGGATCAAATGAAAATGGTTAGCACATGATTTCTTATTAGAAAAGCATGGGTATGTTGAAGGAAACATGCGCGTGTTTTGCCGGATAAGGCCTCCTCTGTTGAGCGAGAACTGTAAGGAAAGGAAGAGACCTCGCCGCTTGCATAGCGGGAAGAAGAGACTCGTAGTCACATCTGCTCTGCATGATATCCATGTCATAACATCGAGGAAGAAGAAAGTTTTCCAGTTCGATAAAGTCTTCATGCCATCTTCGACTCAAGGTGCAGGTCTTCTTCAGATGGTTTCCTGCCATTCTCATTCTGTGATTTTCATCATGTGTGCTGAAGAAGTTCTTTGCGTGTGCTTTACACATATAGAGGATATCTTTGTGGAGGTTGGTCCTGTAGTGAGCTCTGTTCTCGATGGGATTAATGTTTCTGTCTTTGCATATGGGCAGACTGGAGCAGGCAAAACGTTTACTTTTGTAAACCCTAAACCCTAAATCCTTTATATATATATATATATCTAGCTGTGGCTTTACATACCATACTAAGATCAGTTGAGAAATTGTAAAGAATCATTCTCAGTTCTGTGCTGAATTTTGATTTGCACTTGTGTAGGAAGGCACGGAAGAAACACCAGGGATCGTCCCCAGAACTTTACAGCTTCTTTTCCATCAGAGTTCGCTCGGTGTGGATAAGAGCTATCTCATCACTTTCAGCATGTTAGAGATGTATATGGGATCATTGAGAGATCTTCTGGCACCATTGTTTCAGCAAGCTGTGAGAGAGCAGCAGCACAAAAGGTGAGTTGTTAGGCTTTTGTTGGATGTTGCGTTTTCGGTGTTCTAACTAAAAGCTTTTGGGTCGTGTAAGCATAGGGTTTAAGGTTTTTTCTGGCCATAACCCTAATCCTTAAGTAAATTCCGTGTTTTTTCTGGCGGCGTTAAAACAGAAGAAAAGGGTGTATGAAGATTACTGATTAAATCATCCCTGGGTTGTGTGTGTGTGTATATGTATGTATTTATAGTCTCTGCATTCAGATGAACTCCACGGGGTGGGTGGAAGTGGGTAACTTGTCTGAGTTCGTGGTGAAAGATGCTCGTCAGGCTAGAGAGCTTTACACGATCGGTAGCCGAGCTCGTTCCACAGCCTGCACAAACTCTAATCGTGTCTCCAGTAGGTCACATTGGTGAGCAAGAAAGTGAAGAGCAATGTCTTCTAGGTGAAAGCATGAGAATTCGAAACACTAACTCACATATTAGCCACTTCAAATACAGTAGAGAAGCAGCATATTCCAACAGCTTTATGATGAAAACAAGTTTATTGTATACTTCAATTTCCAGATATATTGCATTATATATACCTAGTAGTTTGGCATTAAATCTATTTTATCGAATCCGATTGTAGGGTACAAATCACACGACATTTTGGAAACTAATTAGCTATGTACATGACAAGCTGTTAGTGTTCCCATTCTCATGCGTTCACCCTTTGTGATGTTGCATTTAATTAAAGGATTATGCCTTCTTCTTATGCTGCATTTGTTAAAGAAACACAATTGACAAGGGTTTTTATGGCAATACAAGTTTATTTATTTATTTTTAAAATCTATACGCTTTGCAGCCTTATCCGCATCACAGTGGCTTCTTCTTCAGAACGGTCAGGTGGAAATCCTGTTATGAGCAAGCTCTGGCTTGTCGATCTCGGGGGAAGTGAGAGGCTGCTCAAAACAAATGCAACCGGTAAACTGCTCAAAGAAGGGAAGGCCATCAACCTTTCTCTCACAGCTCTCGGAGATGTCATCAATGCATTGCAGAACAAGCAACCACATATTCCATACAGGTTGGTAAATAGAGGAAAGAAAAGATTTTGTTACTGATTTTGTTATTGCTGATTTTGTCATGGATCAAAGTGTTATTGCTGATTTTGTTACTGCATCAAAAGGAACCATTCACAAGAGCATTACGTACGTACATTCATATATACACACACACACATGTATCTGCAGACATGTATGTGTGTATGTGTGTATGCATGCATACATGCGCGTGTGCATGCAGCTATGCATGTCTGGCTGCATCCATATCGATATTTGAATCATATTTTAACGTCCAAAACTAGAAACCGCTCATTGATTCATCATTGTTGTTGGCAGAAACAGCAAGCTAACTCAAGTACTTAGAGATTCCCTAGGTGAGTGGGTATACATATATCATCATGGAATTGCTTATAATTTGTATATGTGAAATTTCATGTGCTTGGCTGATATTGTTTGTGGGAATGCCTCCGATCATATATTTATATCTATATCTCTTTATCCATCCATCTATCCCTCCATCTATCCCTCCATCTATATGTCTCTATATGTATGTAAAACACATGCAGGCAAGGATGCGAAGACTGTGATGCTTATCCATGTGAGCCAGAGAGAAGAAGACGTGAATGAGACGATCTGCTCCTTGAGCTTTGCGATGCGAGCGAAAGCTATCCATTTAGGGGATGAAGTCCTGCAGGTCAGAAGCAGCCTTTGAAAAATAACCGCAAGAAAGAAAAACCGCCCAGATCGATTGCTCGAGCCTTTTGGAAAACCTGATGCGGAAAAAAACGGAAACGAAAAATTCCGACGTTGTTTTTGTGTCCGCAAAAAGGAACAAACGATTAGAGGTTTCATGCATGTTTCTTTTGGCAGCATGGATCTGCAGCAAAAACCCTTCTTGGGAGTGGCTTAGATTCGGCGAACTTGGGTATGGGTTGATGATAGTGCCACTATCATGGCTTTAGAGGCTGCATGCATGTTTCTTTTGGCAGCAAGGATCTGCAGCAAAAACCCTTCTTGGGAGTGTATTAGATTCGGCGAACTTGGATATGGGCTGATGATAGTGCCACTATCATGGCTTAGGCTATCTTGCTATGTCTTGTTTAGCTATTTAAGCTC
Organism: Azolla pinnata; assembly: GCA_037176905.1. Taxonomy (NCBI): domain Eukaryota; kingdom Viridiplantae; phylum Streptophyta; class Polypodiopsida; order Salviniales; family Salviniaceae; genus Azolla; species Azolla pinnata. Next base: position 1,277 of record JBBBWG010008347.1, on the reverse strand, counting down.
CGAAAGCCTAGACCATGAACCCTAAATGCTGTCAGCCCTAACCCTAAAACCCCAGTTCTCGCTTGAACATGGCTCCGCATTCTTCCTAAAACCCGATTTCTTGCTTCCTTGAACCTGACCCCGCTTTCATTCTAAAAACCCTATTTCTTGCGTCCTTGAACCTGACCCTGTTGTTGTTTCTTTGCCATTTTCGCAATGTCCAGCAAGAAAGAGAGCGGAAGGAGCGCGAAATGGAGGAGATGGAGAAGCGGCTGGTGCGGCACGAGGGGAACTGCGAGTACCTGCGCGACAACATCCGCGAGCTCGAGTTCCTCCGCCACAAGAAGCGCGAGATGCTGGTGAAGAAGGAGAAGGAAGCGAGGAGGAGGCGGAGGAGGAAGAAGAGGAAGGAGGAAGAGGAGGAGGAGGAGGAGGAGGAAGAGGAGGAGGAGGAGGAGATGAAGGAAGAGGAAGAGAAGAAGGCTGGAAACGATGAGGAAAAATGCGGGTTCGGAGGAGGGCTGGGTGGGATTCGAGCTGTGGCGCATGGGAAGCCAAAGAGGAAGAAAGGCGGCGGCGGGCGGCCGAGGTTCATGGCGGCGACGGCGAGCTCGCGCATCAAGGCGAGCTGCAGGGCGAGGCCGCTGTTGTCGAAGCTCGGCGGAAGAATCGCTAGGCCATATGATGATGGTGATGATGCCGATAATGGTAAGGTCCCGGGATCGAGAGCTGGCTTCGAGCACTGTGTTGGAGAGCATGGCTTCTCCGGCGGCGGCATCTGCAGAAGCAGCGACAGAAAGCAAGTGCTAGATACCAGGATTGCCCATTGCCATGATGGTGACGGCGGCGGCGGCGGTTTGCAATGTGGGAATGCGGTTGTCGATGATGGTATTGATGATGATGATGATGATGATGATGATGGTGATGATGGCGGTGGCTCCAGAAGGAGCCGCTTGGCTCGCGATCTGGCGATGAAGCTTCTTCGGCCCTTCAAGAAGAAGACCGCGATGGTCATCAGGATGGCATCCTCTTGCCCCCTGGCCGATCGAAGCAGCTCCTGGAGGAGGAGCCATAATAGCCTTGGCCATGTGATATCGCTACGCGTACATCGCTACCGCTCGCAAGCTTCGCTAACTGCTCTGCGGCAAGGCGGAAAAAAAGCCAAGCATTCCCAAGCACTACTAGCATGATTTCCTGTGTTAGTGTTGCTCTCACCACAATCAGGAGGATAAGAGGCGAGCTTCTGGCGCAGATTTGGTGGGTGCTTGGTTTGGGGGGGGGGGGGGGGGGGGGGGGGG
>JBBBWG010008336.1:7231-24344 GCA_037176905.1 Azolla pinnata | reverse complement strand
TGGTGAAGATGAAGATGGTGGTGAAGATGATGCTGATGCCAGATGGTCTTGTGTCTGTCTGTGTTTTTGTGGTGATGGTGATGGTGATGGAGAGGATGAAGATGAAGCTGAAGAACAAGAAGAAGATGAAGATGATTCAGCTGAAGAACAAGAAGAAGATGAAGATGAGGATGAAGATGATGAAGAAGATGCAGGTCAATTCCAGTGCATGATGATGCATTCCTGTCATGTTCTTGTTCTGACAATCCCTTGTTTGTACTTGTTCAATTCACAGCAGGATCTGCCCACCTTCCCTACCCTTTTCCTTTCTGCTTTTTGAACTGGTCTCCGCCATCGCCACCACCACCACCACCACCACCACCACCAAATTAAGGTTTCCTCCTGCTCAGGGGACCCCCCCCCCCCCCCCCCTCCCTTCCACAGCAAGAATTTAAAAGAGGAAGAAAAAGTCATCGCTCTGTGGATCAGCACCGCGCATATCCATATTTCGCCCACAACAATCTGAGGTATGCAACTCTGACACATTTGATACTAAAAGGTGCTTCCCTGACTCAGTTCCTCTTTTTGTTCTTTCTTTCCTGTTTGATTTCGGAGAAAAGAGGGTAAGAATCCCTGAATACCTCTTGTTCTAATCTTTTGATGAGAGGCCATGGCTGCAGCCCCTGCTTCTCTCCCTTTTGATCCCGAATCAAATGCAGATGTCATAGAGCTTCCCTACAGCAACAGCTAAGGCTTATACAGACACCATCTCTTCAGCAACAGCTCCAATTTAAAGCTTTTGCCGCTGAGCTTTCCTTCAGTTCCGCACTCCTCTTTTCTGTTTCCGTTTTGCGCACAGAGCACCACCATGGCCAAGAAGGGCGGCGAATTATCGCGAGTTCTTCAGCGCGGGACCGAGAACGTGAGAGATCTGTACAAATTCGGGCGATGTATCGGGCAAGGCCAATTCGGGGTGACATACCAATGTGTGGAGAAATCCACAAACGAAGAGTATGCATGCAAGGCCATATCCAAGGTCAGGTTCACGTCCCGAGAGGACATCGAGGATGTCCGGAGAGAGATCCATATCCTGCATCATCTTGCCGGATTGCCCAACATCGTTAACTTCAAAGGTTCGTATGAAGACCTGACCTATGTCTACCTGGTCATGGAGCTTTGCAGTGGGGGAGAGCTCTTCGAGCGGATAGTTGAGCGTGGGCATTATAGTGAGAAGAAGGCACGCGATCTCCTTCGGACTATTATTGGCGTTGTTGAGACCTGCCACTCCCATGGTGTCATGCATCGGGACCTTAAACCCGAGAATTTCCTCTTTTCTGGCAAGGAGGAAGATGCAGAACTCAAGGCCATTGACTTCGGCCTCTCTACCTTCTTTAAACCTGGTAAGGTTCAGTGCTCCCCAAGCTTTGCAATATCATCTCTCGTGGGCAATCACACATGACTACTAAGCTACATCAATTCAGCGGCTGAATCGGAATCGATGATAAGACTAGAACCTCCCTAACCTGATTGCCAGATCTATGATCGTAGGTGATATCTATTCCCTGTCATGTGCATGCACCACATCCCCAGGAAAATTGCATTTTGAGTTGCATCTAACAAGTGGATGTGTTCTTAAGGGATTGTGGAAACTTGCTAAAATAACAATTCTTCTCACGCATGATTGGACTTTGTATCCCAGAGTGCACACCATCGATGATTTTGGGATCTGTACATACATTATGCCGTCTGGGAAGCAGAGTAATTGGCATGATACTCACGCTCTTCTGTGCTTTCAGGTATGGTTTACCGCGATTTAGTTGGGAGTCCTTACTATGTAGCGCCAGAAGTTTTACGGAAGAAGTATGGACCTGAGGCGGATGTTTGGAGTGCAGGTGTTATACTGTACATCCTATTGAGTGGTGTTCCTCCATTTTGGGCTGGTTAGTCTAACTCTGAATCCCATTTTAAACGCTTTCTTATCGAGGAATATAATATAGAAATGGGCTGTTGAGCCAATTAAGTAAGCTTAATATTTCGAAGCAGGTATGTGGATGGTGAGGCTTTTAATTTCTTGCCTTAGGATCAGTGTGCACATCATGGATGGACAGGCTGTAGGCTACCCACTCATATGAAGAAGCGATATACAGCAATGAGAGAGTACAAAGTGTAATTAGATGCACAAAGTGTCATTAAGTGAATCTGAGGGTTCATGTTCCTAAAATTCATTGTATGGAAAAAGCTGCATATGCCATCCATGTGTGTTTTGTAACAAATCCATCTATATTCTATTTAAAGAAAAATTGTTTGGTCGGAATCGCAGAAACGGATCAAGGTATTTTCAAGGCTGTGCTGAAGTCGAAACTGGATTTTAGCCCTGATGTCTGGGACAATATCTCTGATGGTGCAAAGGACTTGGTTAAGAAGATGCTCAATCCAGATCCTTCAAAGCGCTTGACTGCTTACCAAGTGCTTTGTAAGTGCTATGACCTTGATATTTGGTTGGTGTTGTGACAAGGTGCATTTGATTCACTTCAAATGGCTTAACAAGGAAGTTTTTTAGGCCATCCATGGGTAAGCGATGACGGAGTTGCCCCAGATCGTCCGCTCGATTCTGCCATTCTTGTTAGAATGAAGAAGTTCATAGCGATGAACAAGATGAAGAAGATCGCTTTACAGGTACAATTGTGTTTTCTGTATTCTATTTTACTATCTGGACCTCAAGTTTTATGATCACAATTAGACTATTGTTGGGTAACTAAAATATCAATGGGTGAGAGATCGAGTTGCTTGTGCCCATGAGGAAAGGACTCGATCTGAAGGTGAGTTTTCTTTCAGGTCATTGCTAAGGGGTTATCAGAAGAGGAGATTGCTGGCTTGAAGGAGATCTTCAAAATGATGGACACAGACAATAGCGGTGCCATTACATTTGATGAATTGAAGGTTGGATTGGAGAGGCTGGGCTCTGGTTTGGCAGATAGCGAGATACGAAGCATCATGGAAGCTGTAAGTGTCCAGGAGCAATGTACTTCCCAGTTTACAGGTTTTATGGTTTTTAGTGCACATATTTTATCCCCCCTTCTCTGTTGGAGGTTAGTTCTTTTAGCATTTGGGTTTTGATGAGGCAAAGAGTGTTTCAGCTATTCAAGCTGAAGTTCAGAATGGAGAAGTTTTACTCAAACCTATGTGATCATAGATCCATTTCTTTGGGAAGAGCCTAGATGCTCAAAAAAGTTCCATGTTATAGATTTCGTGCAAAATATCAGAGACATTATCTTGTCCGCACCTGTCAGATTGTTCTCTCAAGTGGTTGACATAGTTGTACAGTGAGTGTTTGGATAAATATACTACATAAAGTGAGTGAGTGAGACCCAAATACCCTTAGCAGAGGACAAATGAATATATGGGGATGCTATATAAAATGGCTAAAACTTCATGATTAAGAAGCCCTAGTGATGACCGGAATACCCTTTCCATTAGCAAATGAAATAAAGATATGAGGAGAGCTGAAACTTCTTGATTAAACAACCTTAAACATAATTTTGACATGTTCAGGCAGACATCGACAAAAGTGGCACCATCGACTATGAGGAGTTCATTGCGGCAACCTTAAACCTTAACAAGCTGGAGAGGGAGGAGAACCTGGTAGCAGCATTCTCGTATTTTGACCGTGATGGTAGTGGCTATATCACAGTTGCCGAATTGCAGCAAGCTTGTATTGAACATAAGATGGAGGAGGAAGAGATTGGCAAGATCATCGACGAAATTGATGAAAATAAGGTTGGCAATTTGTGCGTGTAGCTAATGTTTTGCATCTCTGACTTTCTTATATCTGGTATGAGTTTTGCGATGCGCCTAATCTGAGTATGGTCGTTGTGATGCAACCATAAGCTATTTTTTGGTTTCCGATTGTTTTACATGAAATAGGATGGGTGCATCGACTACTTGGAATTCGCATCAATGATGAGGAAGGGGAATGATGGGTTCAGCAAGAGGAATCCGCAGGGCAATATTCTGAGGGTGTTGGACCTATGAAATTGTGTCCAAGACAAAAAGCTGAGTTCTGAAGGTTGGTTGAGATTCGGTTGGTTGAGATTCGATGGGACTCGAGCAAAGCTACATGTGTGTGTGTGTGTGTGTGTGTACATACATATAGTCTACACGCCTAATGTATTGATTGATTGCTGGTGGGTGCACTGCTCTATGATGCAAAATAAGGAAAGCCGCTGAAGCAAAGAACCCCATTCTGTGCATATTATATTAGTACATCAGGATCTGCGCCCCCCCCCCCCACCCCCAAAATCCTGTCAATCCTGTATTGCTTCAACAATAATGGATCAAAATAAGAACACTTCACTTTTGTGAGCATTTCATACTTTGATTCAGAAATCCTTTTTTCTCCCCTTTCACATAAGAGAGTCCTTGCACAGTCAAATCAATGAGCAGTAAAAGCTCTGCTTTCTGAAAGACAGATTCCTCCAAATTAACGTGATCAAGATTTTTGATTATGCTGCTAAAACAATGCTCCCTTTGGTATGTTTGCTCCATTAGATTGTGTTTGTCTGCAAAGCCGTGTGCTATTCAATGCTGATGTACATGAATTATCTCCAGCTAAACAGAGTTTTGTGTCCACAGATCACATCAGAGGTAAGTTATGATCAGAATGTATAAAGAAAGACAAACATTGTGTTATGGGCCCTCTGAACGAAAATAATTTAACATTGTTGAAGCTTGTGATCTTGCATATTTCCAATGCTACCCCCAAACTTTGTGTTAGTTTTTCATCAATAATCGCGAATTGCATAGTATCACTTGGGAGCTCCAAGAGTTATGATCTCACACCCCACATTCCAAGAGCTATGTCAAGCACCCAACTACTTGATAATATTTTGCTCTCATAGTTCTTTGAGGCTTGCATCCAACATTCCAAACTAGATGTGGTAAGCAAAACCTTTGCATATTTCTCCTTTTTATAATATATCTATACACTCTCCGGAATACCAATCTCTCTATGAATATCCTCCATGTTTTTAATGGACTAACTTGGTAATTGTTAGTGGATTTACTTCTTAAATAAATGTCTCTCCTCAAGAACATCTTTTGAATCTTCCTAGTCTCATTCCATGCACCGAGAGGAATGGTCATCAAGGCATAAAATAACATTTGCGTTACCTCCCATCCAAAGCATCCACGCCATCAATTTGTGATCAAAACATCACTACCCAAATACTTGAAGCTTTGCACAAATTTGATTGAGAGAGAGAGAGAGAAGAGTGATTATGAGAAAGAAGCTTCAGTGTAGCATGGAATTTAATTGAACCGATGCATGATGTAGCAAACCTAGATGTGAAAGCTTCAACTTGAGCACAACATTGGTCCTAGTCATCGTGACAGGTTATCGCCATTGCAATGGGCTGAGAGATCGATAGCAAAGTGTAGGAGATCGATAGGGATTGAGCGCGACCTGATGACATCAAAATGAGAGCGGAAGCATAAACAATTTCCAGCCACATGATTGTGTAGGTTTGATAGGGTTTTAGAAGGGGTTTTGGGTCTTCCTCATTCTTAGTTCTTTTGGGTTTTGGTCTGAAGTATTTTGCTCTTGGTTTTTCCTTACTTGGGGTTTTCCTCTTTCTTTCTCTTTTGGCTTTCTCAAGAACCCTTTTCATTTTTGCACAGGTTTTTTTCATTTGTTGTCTACAAATTATAATGGGGTTTACAAAAGGTTTTTGGTTTTGCGGTTTTTTCTTTTGAAGGATTCTGGAGGTTTTTGGCTCTGCTCTACTAGAGTTCATTGGAGCTTTTCAGGATTTTGTTCTGTGTGCCTGGTATGCGGTGACAGTAAAAGGTTTTGCTCTGTTTTCTTGTTTGGTTTTGAAGGGTTCATTGAGGAAACTGCTCTCCTTTTGGGTCCATGAGGGATTTTGGTTTTGCTCTGTTTACCCTTAATGCCTCATGCGAACTTGGGTTTTGCTCTCCTCTCCTTTTACCTTGATCTTGTGTTTGTGTCTTCATAAAGCAGGCATGGATGCTGGTGTCTGTTATGCAGTAGAAGAAGCAGTTCATTGTTACTGTCACACTACTGAGAAATTATGAACTCCAACTCAAGAAAACTGAAGAAGAAAAGCAAACACATGTAAAGCGTAAAATCTGCCTCTGCTTCATTCTGCTCTTTCTCACAAAATGCTCTCTTCCGCTACCAAAATTAGGGTGCGAATTTCTGCTGCCACAGGTATCTTAAATGAGATATCCTCTCTCTCTTTTTTCCAAAAACTCACCAACTGTTTCATGCTATTGCAAAGAAGATACAATCAGATGCAAATATTGCAGTTCTGTTGGTTTTATGAGTCGTGGCTAATACAGGGCAAGACAGGAAAGGAAAACAATATTCTACGAACTGGGCACATATAAAGAATTTGCTTTTTTACATCATTAATTAGTAGGTCAGTGCTAAAAAACACTTCAGGATCCTTAATTACTTTTTCTTTAAGCTTCTTAGGACATGGCAGTCGCCCGGAATTATGGAGAACATCTCGTCAGTTTTCCTCAAATCATGCTAGGAGCATGGATTCTTCCTTTGCAAGGTGTTTCTTTGAAATTGAGAACTATTTTGTTCCTATTTCGATGTTAATTTGGGTCTAAACCTTTTGTCATGTTGCCTTTTAACAATCCATAACGTTTTGAAAGAATTCCTGGTTTCTAATCAACGTCTGTTTTGTTGGGTACTTCTGCGATCGCCATTAAAAAATGGCATAGAGTTTCCACCAGTGATGGATGTCAAAGTGGAGAAAGACAATCACATGATCGAAAGGAAAGGTCAGGCTGCCCTTCAAAAGCTACAGGAAATTCAGGGCGAGGAACCATGGCGAAATCCCTAGTGAAGACCGTAAGTTTCTTCTTTTGGTTTTGCGTTTTATGTCTTTTTGTCTGTCTGTCTCGATTTATATGTATGCGAAATGTTCAAACTATAGCGAGTCGCAAAAAGTAGTTTTGATTCTGCTGTTGAGAATCATGTTTCTCAAAAACATGTCTATTTCGATACTAAAAGAATTTGTCATGTAGGTGATGAGCCTCTCACATGTAAAGGAGGAGGTATATGGAGCTTTGGACAAGTGGGCTGCCTTCGAGCTCAAATTTCCACTTGAAGCTACCATGAATGGATTGAGGAGGCTTCGAGATAGTAATCAATGGCATAGAGTGATTCAGGTCTTTTTTCTCACTTTTCTGTCTGGTAGAGGCTGCACTGGTACACTTTCGAATGCACTTTGTCTGGGTCATAGAAACCCATTTTTTCTTTACAAAATTTGTATTATGATTACAATTAGAAGTAAGCAGCTTAAGGAAGAACATTCTCATGGCTTAGCTTTCTTGCCCTTTAGTCAGCCATCCTTTCTTGTGTCAGGTTTCGAAATGGATGTTAAGTAAAGGAGTTGGAAAAACAAATGGTACATATAGCCTCTTGTTAAGGGCGTATTGTATGGAAGGACGGTTTGATGATGCTGAAGCGTTATGGGAGAAGGTCCTAGCATTGAATGACAGGTCCATGCCCAAGATTATGTTTTCTTTTATGACCCATATCTATTCGAAACATGAGATGCCAGAGAAGGTTATCAAGGTGTGTCAAACATATGGTTTTTCCTATGAAGTATATCGAATCAAGGGCAACATATGACGTTCCTTGTCTCTGCAGGTATTTGAACAAATGGAAAGCTTTGGAATAAAACCAGATGCTGTTGTATTACGGAAAGCTCGGGAAGCATATAATGATTTAGGAATTGAAGAGAAGCAAGAGGAGTTGTCAAGAAAGCATCCCTTGAACTCTAAGCTAAGAAGAAATGAGAGGAGGATTGCAGCAAGGAAAGCATTGAAGGCTTCAAATAAAGGTATTTGTGCTCTGTCCGTCACTTGCATATGATGAAGGCCATTTTAAATATCTGGCTGGACAGGCCAAATTTTGAGTCGATAGCTTGTGAGACTGATACATGAATGTAGTTGAAAGAAGAAAGCAGAAGAAGAAATTGGAATAGGGAAGCATTGAAGGCTTTGACAATGGATGTCTGTGCTTTGTTCACTCAGATGACTACAATATGACTACAAATCAATCTTCTATGTTTTTCAGTCTTGCCAGTGGATAAGGAAAAATCAGACAGGGCTTGTAAAGATATAAACATAGCGTTGGATCATGGAAGCTGCACCAAGATGCAATCACCTCCTCTAAGAAGTACCCTTGGAAATGGTGATAGAAACATTGAGTTACTATTTTTTCCAAGGCTTCAGAGTGTCAATCAAATGAATCCATTGCTATTCGTATATCAAGGTAATGATTTTGGAGTAACTTTCCTTTCATTTTTTGTGGGTGACAGCTACTGAAGCGGTTAGTGCTTCTGAAGTAATTGAATCTGAGACAATACGTTGTCATGATAAGAAGAAATCATCTTCATCAAGGAAATCGCCAAGTACTGGTACGAACTATTTCACAATCTATCACTAAAGATAGTTGAAGTCAAACAGGCATTTGTTTTTTCTCATTTGAGAGCTTGTAACTTTGTAGTGTTTTTCTTGGTGCAAATACAAAATGATATTTTCTCGAATGTCTCCAGATGTGCAGCATAGAAAACGAAAAGTGGCAGATGATAACACCTCTGAGAGCGATTCTGAATTCATCAAGCAGATCATTGCAACAATGTGAATATTGAGTCCTCGATGGAAGGTGCATCACACGGTCATGTCAGTCACATTTTATGCGCAATGGAAGGAAGGTAAATCATCAAAGAATGGTCGTCGAGTCAGGCTTTCAGTGTATGACATAGCGCATTCCAGATTTCATTAGATTGATGCGATATGCCATGCATATATAGAACCATTTGTATGAAACATTTTCGAATGTGCATCAGGCTATGCTAACGTCGAAACCCTTTCTTACAATTTGCAAAAGATCGTTTTTCTTTTCATAGGCATTTTAACTGGGTTATGTGGAAACTTTATATGAGTGCTTCAAAGCTGCATAAAAGAGCTCGATTTATTGTCATCTCTTTATACTTCCTGCAGCTGAAACCATTAAAACAAATGTAAGCTGCCTGAAGGAAAATTTTGTGAAAGGACATAGTAACTAACCACTGTCGCCTGAGAATGGAGAGATTGCATTTTGCTGTTCTTCCATGGTGCTTTTGAAGAAGGATTCTGTCTTCCTTGTCTAGTGTGTGCAATGCAAGTGATGACAACTAGTTAGTAGTATGGAGGAAATTGCAGTACAAACTGTTCCTCCAGCAATCTATGACCCTCTACATACTTCATCTTCTAATACCAAATTGTAAACCTCTCTCTATCTATCCGATGATATGCGCATGAGTGTATATATGAATGTTTCCATGTAATCTCTTGCATTAATTAGCTTGATTGTGTCATCCTTCCGATTTTCTTCCCTTTCTAAGAACGTGTTCGCTTGGCTTGTCGAATCTTGCACTCTTTTCAGCTTGTCAAAGAGCCTGGTAAAAGCATAATGTGATGTAACCCCCCCGCATTGTTTCTGTGTTTCTGAATCTCTTGATTAGGTCATGAATTACATAATTTAAACCTAGAATGGAGATCCTCTTGACTTGAATAACTACACAGATGCCGAATTTAACTGAAAGCAACCCTGTAAAGTTGTTTTTTACTTTATTACATGCTATCCATGGACTTGGAATCTTTAAATATCCCCACTTGACGCTGGATTGCTTTGCATTCGAGTCACCCCAAGTCCCACTGAACTAAATTTATGAACCGATCCATATCTCAAAATCCGATCTTTGGGGTGACTTTACTAATGCAAAGAAGCTGTTTCTCTTCCTAGATTATAGATTATTGTTGGGTCATTGAAGTGCCTTGTGGGCATTTTTGCTGTTATAATTTACAAGATGAATCTTTTCAAATGTATAAGGTTTACTGCTCGTTCGGTTGTAAGATCTTAGAAGAGATTATGACGTGCCATTAGAGTAGATATCCAAGTAGGAGATAATTTGAATCTCTGTTGTAGAAGTGAGCCTTCATGTTTTCTCAAGCATAAAGGGAGTTTGGAAAGCTTGTATCTGCATCAAAGGCACTCAATAAGAACTGCTTCTCCTGCAAAAAGGAAGCGAATCTTTAGCAGCAAATCTGTTATCTAATCATGTAGTAATATATAGTGCGATAATAAACTCGGTCCAATATAATTTTCCATGGACTCCATTGCACAGCAGATCACCATGCATCGAAGCATGCAATTCAGCATGGCTCCGTAGACATGTCACAACCACAATTTATATATCGAATGAATTGTTCAAGAATTTGAAAAAATTCATGGAGATTTGATGTCTTTTGCCAGACCCTTCCGGCATAGATTCCATTCATTCAAGTATGAGTATGCTGAAAAGGCGTGTGTTAGGGAAAAGCATGATGGAAAGAAAAGCTTTAATCTTACACTGTCCGAAAAGGCCAGGATGGGTATGGCATCCATCAAAAGATGAGAATCCCATGAGACTTGTGGAAGTGATGGAATGGTGCCTGAGTTTGATGTTGCCGGAGAAGTCCTATCTGCGGTAATTGAAGCGAACCCTGAAACATATGTTCCATTCAGTATGGACATGGGGGTAAAGGGTTCAAGCCAGTTGTTATGATGAGCCTTAGCCATGGAAGACTTGTCCTAGGACAGGAGTTGAAATCCCATCCTGCCTACCTCTTAAATTCTTTGAAGAAAAAAAAAAAAATCGGAAAGGTGAAGAAAGCAGCCATGTATACATACCTAACTCAAAGCCATAGTCGTCGATTGGTATGGTTTGGTCCACTTGATCCGAGAAGAGAGGATCATTCTCTAAAGTTGCACACTCCCCATCATGATCATCCATCATTATATCATACCTTATTGAACTATGATCCGAGCCACAACAGTCAGAATCGACCCGCTGATACCATTCATTGTCGTGTACACTCAGTAAAATCGAGCTAACATCAAGAGAATATGTCAGAGGCCAAGGAAGACAGAGATCAATCCTAAGAGAAAATCGGATTGTCCGTGTCACCTATCACATGGACTTTGACTCAGCTTCAGATAATTTTCCTTGTCGTGATACAGGGCATTTTCAATGTTATCTAATGATAAACGATCTTGATCAGAGTTGGCTTGCAAACTGTTGCCTCCTTCGATCATGAGTCTATCGAAACACTACAGAAAGCAGCCAACAAATGTCAGCTTCATACTCGCGTAAATAAACAGCTACACACACACACACACATACAAATATATTTCAATGATACCTACCTTCCAAGTATCATCAGTGTCAATATTTCCCCAAAGCTTGAGCCTTGCATCACGCCTTTCAACAAGTGAATCTAAGAGGGCAGCCGTCCGTGTCAGGGCTGCAAGCCTTGGGGGCGATATGTTATCAGAAAACGAACCTGACCCTTGGCGTGTAATGCTGGTGCTAACACCTAAAAGCATTTACAGTATTGCAAACGTCTCATCATTCCCATGCCGCTGGTTGCAAGCCTTACACATATAGCCTTAACCATGAATCACATCACTACTAGTTACTATCTTATTGCTTTGGACACCAAGATACCCCCGGAGATTTTGCACATTTACTTGACTACTCTTTAAGTATTGTGAAATGACCCAACGGTACATAGATATTAGGGGATTATACACAAACATGGTACTTGAGTAAAAGGAAAGCTCACATGGTGTTATTTTAGAGGAAAATTGTGCTTCGTGACCATCAATTGAAAGAGAAGCAGTTTGTTGTGTTGAATACAGATGTGTGGCTTGTGCTCTTTGATCTGTTCTTTGATCCGATGGCCATGTTTTGAGTTGAAGGTTGCATTGTCTCTGCTCTCGATGAATGCTTTGGCTAGACATCAACTGTATATCCTCTTCCCTGTTACAGAGCAGACTAATGAGAACACTAACAAAACCTGAGTGTGGAAAACCTCTTTTTCGCATGCCATACCATTTGCCCCATAGGAAACAGAGTTGAACTTATCAAAAAACAAAGCATACAAGCCCCAGGTTTTCGAAAACAGCTACTCAAATTACATGTTACCTTGTTCTCTTATTGGTTATGTTATGGTTTTGCTCCAGAACTCTTTGTTTTAGTGCCAACTTCCCATGCTCAGCACCACCATGTTTGAATGAAACGTTGGGTTTCTTTGATTGCTTTTTGCCAAGGGCACAAAACCGATTCTTTACAGCATTGTCAGTCCTTTACATCAAGTGTAACTCACATGGTCAGCCTTTGTAGTTATAGATTTAGAGCTATATCTAGACAACAAGTTTGAACAATTTCCCCCAAGAAATAGCCAAACTTGATTGTATACCTTCCAGGCACCACTTTTGCGATCTCAGTCCACCTGTTACCGAATTTTTGGTGTGCCTGGTACATGCACCCGCAAATCCCTCAGCGAGTTACCCGAGATTAGAATAATGAAACAGTTTGATTAGCATAAGACAAGGCTTGAAGGGCAACCTGTAGTAGAATCCGATCTTCTTCAGGTGTCCACCCTCCTTTCTTGCAGTCAGTGCTTAGGTAAGTGTGCCAACTATCCATGGTTCCGACACAAAAAAACATGAAACTCCAAGAAAATGTATGCTAATTTATGAACAAATTTAGTGTGTGTATCTATGTAGGTAGGTAGGTAGGTAGGTCGATTGGTATCTATGAATAATGCATGTACGCACCATCACCTTACCGTCGGCGACATTGGCGAGCTGTCTTGTTGGAGAATTGTGATGCAATCGCAGACCATCTGTAAATGTGGGGAGATGTCAATACTTCTTCAATCATGACTCAAATACAGAAGAATTCCTTTTGAACCCTTCCTTGGTACAAAGCATTCACCTGTCTTCTCCATATCTGGCAACAGCCTGTCTCAAGATTAAATCCTCCTGCATCGTGAAAGAGAAGAAAGCAAAGCAAATGAAAGGTTTGGGCTTGAAAGGGATTGTAATACAACAGCTCAAATAGTGATTTTATGGGTGGTTTTCAACTAGATAATAACAACGCCACAGCCTCAATTCTTAAACACTAGCTGAAAGAATGATAAGCAATAAGCCAACAAAAAAACTCTGAGGCGAATATATTCTTGTTCAATCAAGCGCCGAATCTTGACCCTGAGCAAATAAATCAGTTTTGACCGATCAAAAAAGCACCGAAAAGATGAACGGATGAGAGGGTTGCCCTAACCCAAGCTTACCGCATGTGTCCAAGTAACAAAATGGCGGTCAGTGGTGGCCTTTACAGGAGACAGAGCACGACCCATCTGCACGAAATGATAGGAAAGGAATGTAAGATTACTCTCGTGTTGAGGTGACAAAATAGTAGAAACCCAGATTTTGTTTGTTGTTGGAACAAACCTATACAAAAAAGATCTGTATGTACAGCAATCCAAAAAACTTGATCTAATAGCAATATGAACCTGCTGCACAAGCACACATACCTATACCTAGAATTTCTACTCGCTACCTAAACTCATACACATGCACGGGCACTCATTGTATACAGCTATACATCATGCGGCATATCTAAAGATAGATAGATTGTGGATATTGACATCGTCGCATGTTGAAACAAAAGACTGATTCTAAACTGTGCTGAAAGCATATGCTTAGTCAGAAACAAACAGAAACCCACGTACCTACACGGAACGTCGCATAGATTCTGCATCATACACATGCACAGGCACTCATTGTATACATCTATACATCATGCGCCATACCTGTAGATAGAAAGATTGTGCATATGCACATTGTGGCATGTTGAAACAAAAGACTGATGATTCTAAACTGTAATGAAAGCATATGCTTAGTTAGAAACAAATAGAAACCCACATATTTTACACTGGACCTCGCCTAGATTCTGCATCATACAGATTATATGTCCAACATAGATGATAGAAACCCACATATCTACCAAGGGCACCGCATACATTCTGCATCATACACCGTACATGTACATTGTGTGTGTGTGCATAGATACAAATTGTGGCATGTCAGAAACAGAGAAATCTGTGCAGAAACCATGCTGAGAGAGAGAGAGTGAGTGATTACCTTTACACAAGGAGTGATGAATCAAGCTCATGTATACAAAGGCTGGAGGCAGAGGAGGCTAGCTAGCAATTCAGAGTCTAACTAACAGCTTGCTCCAACAACAACAACAACAACAACAACTGGAATCTCATCACATCACATCAGAGGCTGAATGAAGGTTCAGACTGTGTATAGTTTGTGGGCGGTACAAGCACACCGACCAATGGTACAAAGCTGAGATTCAATGCTAGAATTGGATTGGTAAGTAAGCAACGAGGTTCATGAGAGGATCCACGAGGGACTTCTTTTGGCGATCGATATCAAGCTAGTGGGCTCAATTCGGATAGATGGCCCTAATCCATTGCCATTGGCTCAGATCGCTTTGTGGCTCGATGCAGATAGAAGAAAGCTGACAGAGTAGAGTGCTTGCTTTCTATTCGCATTGAACTGATTGATATCAGTTGTTTCGTCTGCTTCGAGAATTGGTGGGTTATAACTCGATAAAGGATTGATAGAGAGGAAGGTTAGTTGATCCCTCATTTGTCCTAGTCCATGATCCACGTAAATGGGGCTGGCCGTTGCAAATCCAAGCGTCCTTTTGTTTTTGAAATCCTTCGGCACAGCAACAAACAATGCACCTTTGCAACGATGGTGGTGAAGCTCATCATCATCGCTGCCGTCATCATCATCATCATCATCATCATCATCATCACGTATGTATTTATGTATGCATGAACATGCATTTGTTATGGCATAGTCTTACGAAATCAAAACGAGGCCCATGTCTTGTTGCAATGATCATCGGAGTGACCATAACCCGCGAAGGTGTACATGAAGTGAATGCAATCCGGTTCATGATACGTTCGATCGATCCCCAGTTTGAAATCCGATTTTCTGATGGCAAGGAAGAATTGTGTGACGCCCATCAATGCATGCATGTTGAATCCGTTCTTTCCAACTTCAAACGGTAAAAGCATGAGAAGAGGAGGAAGACGGGATTTTGGTACACGCCATTGGGGACAAACAAACAAACGTTCTTCCTCGAGTGACGTCAAATGGTCTGCGTCTTTTTCACTCTTATCTAACCGTTACCATCATAACATCATCCGCTGTGACTACCATTATAGTGGCCTGTTTAATCGAAGATATGAATCGAGCAAAAGCCCAAGCCCGAAGCCTTGAAAAATAACTGCAAATACGTATGCATTTGTAGGAAGGAGTTCATTCGCGTCGAATCGGTCGGCTAGAGATGTACATTGATCGACAAAGAAATTGGAAACCGTCCAATTAGCAAGGCTTGCTGGTTTGGCTGGTCAAGGCCAAGTTTTTGTTGTGAGCCGAGTCTTTCGAGCTGGTTCAAGGTCCCTTCGAGGAGACTGCGGCACAAACGGATCGGGAATTGACGTGATCGGCTCCACTCCGCCGCGGCAAAATTTAACATTTGTTTAGTACTCCGATTTGTGCGCTTTTGGTGTGGACTTTGCTTCCATACGTTCCCACGCTCAAATGGATTGTCTTGACAAGCATCGCACCTACATATATCAGTACGAGCATTCATGTCTGTATCCGTAACGACAATGTGTAAGTCTGTATGTATGCATATTACTTACTGTATACAGGGCAATGCGAGCAGTATCGAGGCGGTTGTGACGTGGGGCGGATCCTCCCGGCAACACAACACAACACAACCACAACCACAACGCAACGGAGTAAATCGAGAAGTGTTGCAAGTCTTGGTCTTCTGGGAATGCATGCATTCCATTATTATCTATGTACACATGCCCATCGCATGCATGCGTGCGTACACGTACGTATACGTACATGTAGAGGATGTAGCGGAGGAGATTCGATCTCTCTCTCTCTCTCTCTCTCTCTCTCAGATCACTACATCCACTGATGTAGGAATGCATAAGAAACTGCTTGGTTTTTACATTTGGCATCTCTTGATCTTACAGTTCCTTTTTGCTACTGTTTTGTGTAGTTTATTTTGCATTTTTAGACTGGAGGTATGTGTGTCGAATTATACCTCACGTGGAATGATCTCTCCGCACACCAACATGCCTGAATTCCATGGACCAGAAAAGGTAGTCATACGCCGCTACAACGACTTTGTATGGCTGCATCAGAGGCTAGCAGAAAGATTCAAAAGGAATCTTCATACCACCACTTCCAGAAAAGAGCGCTGTTGGTAAGCTTCTTACGCACTTTAAAACCCAAAGTGAGGTGGTTCTCGGTCTCTTGCTTTTGCATCAAGAGATGTTTAGAGACGTTCCTGAAGTGGAACAAACATGTCACCGACACATGAAACCAAGCTCGTCTTTTGCAATGATGTAAGCCATGTGTTGCGATGCTATATTTATAGAGAGAGACAGATAGTAAGTGATGTTTTGATGCTCGTAAGATGTAATAAGTATAATGGCAGCCGTGCTCTCTCTCCCACCCATATAAAGCTATCGTCAAGGTATTTTTTTGCCGATGTATTAACTTCCTTTGCAGAGAAGTTTCGGTTAAGTGCCGAATTTATTGAATTACGTCAGAGAGCGTTAGATGTGTTCCTGAATCGTATTGCAAATCATCCACATTTCCGCTCCAGTGAGGATTTCCATACCTTCTTACAGGCCGATGAAGAGTTTTGGGTAGAATTCTGGGTTTTATGTTATCTGACTATCAAAAACTAAGCCTGCTATCAGTTCTTTTCCAGTCATAATTTGTGATCCCCTTTATTTTGCAGCCAGCTGAACGCTCAAGAATCCAAGATGGGAGCATGTTTCAGAAGAGACCAGGAGATTTTATGCAAATGTTCAAGGTGAGGGAGCATCTGTTTAGAAATGTTTTTTATTACATGGTAAGTTTGCATGTCAAAGGTGCTTGAATTTTCGTGCACAAGCTCGTTAATATTAGAGATACTACTTACAATACAGGGTGGGTCTGATTATCACGACATCAGATAATCCATTTTCTGCATGCAGTTATAAATTTCAAAATCTAAAGTGGTTCGAAATCGTGGAATGTATGAGATATTGATAAACCATTGATCTCCTGATATATATACATTGCCGGGGTCCTCAACCTAAAGGAAAGGTGCACCTAAAGGAAAGG
>JBBBWG010008335.1:77360-93016 GCA_037176905.1 Azolla pinnata | reverse complement strand
GGCCCGGGCCCGGGCCCCGGCCGCGACGCGAAGCAGTGCCGCGAGAAGTGGGACAAGCTCGTCTCCGAGTACCGCGACGTGCTCGACGGCCGCCGGCAGCGCGGCGACAGCCCCTACTTCGCCGAGCTCCACGCGGCGCTCCGGGGCCCCCCGCGCGAAGCCGGGTGACAGAACTCCCCATCATCGCCTCTGCCTCTGCTCTGGTGCTGGTGCTGGTGCTGGTGCTGGTGCTGGTGCTGGTGAAGAAGATCACATAACAGGAGATCGGTCACGTACCACCCGTGCCCCACGTCGTCCCGCGGAATCGATCTTCCGCACATGCACCTCGTCCGAGAATCCGTGGCCTGTGCCTTGCTTGACCTTCTCCGATCACTGGCGCCGCGGCGCAATTCGTTTTTACGCCTCGCTTTCGGGGTATATAGGTGCGGGGCCGGCGAACGCCCGATCGAACCATCTGGTAGCTAGCTTCCCCCTTCCCCTTTGGAATAGCTCGAGCCCGACACCATGAGCTATAGCTAGATTTTGTGCCCCTCTAGATTTGGTGAGAGCACCAACTCTGGGGCCTGCTAGTCGGTTAAGTTAGTTGACTACCGAAAAGGGCCGATCCACCGACCGATCGATGGTTTGCCATTTTCTTCGTCTTCTGTGTCGCATTTTGTCCGTTTGATGGTCTCCGCCATACTTGGCATTGCCCCCCCCGATCGCTCGATATCCATGGTTTGCCCTTTCATCGTCTGTGTCTCCCCGTCTGTCTGTCTATCTGTCAATCAGTCTGATGATCTCCACCGCCAGATCCATCGACTGCCCGATCCGTCAAGATAGCCATCGCCGTCTTCTGCCTCCGTCTCGTCAAGAAAAGCCCCCCTGAGCACTAGACCATTCAGAGCCCAAGGTTTCACAACAAATCCTAGTATGCTTGGTTGCTTGCTTGGTTGCTTGCTTGGTTGCTTCATGTCTTCAAATTCAAAGTTACACATGCATTTGCAGGTTTTTCTTCGACGGATGTCCGTACTCCGATTCGAAGCCCTCATGATCTTTCTGCTTCCCTTGTATCTCGAACTCGGATCGTCGGCGCGGCGGCGGTAAAACTTTGCGCCGTTTCCGTTTCTTTTGGTTTTTTCTCTTCCCCATCGCCCGAGGCCAATGCACGTGTCTCCTGGCCGCGCTAAGTGTGAAAGCAAGCCATGTGTGTGGATGCATGAACCGATCGAATCGAATCGATCGATCGATGAATCGCGAGCCAGGGCTCGTCCAACGGCTCCTTTTGTTTTTTTTTTAAGCAGGCGAGAGAAGCCCCGACTGAAAGAATCGGTGTCGAGGAATCAGAAGGAGGATTTAGGGTTTAGGGTTTAGGGTTTTTTGATGCCGCTTATATTGTAGAGACACGGACCCTCCTCCTCCTGCATTTGGGGGTGCTTCTGGATCTGGGGACCCAAAATGAGAGCACGATCGGGGCATGTTCCCCTTCGCGCACATGTCCGCCAATTGTGTCAAGGTGTGGCTAGAATCGCATTTTCGGCTGGTTTTTAAAAACCTCGAAAAGCTGTTCGATTTCGCTGCCCTTATATCGATTTATACCCACATACGTGCGTACATACATATACGTATACGTACATACACACACACACACACGTACAAACATACAACACATTCATACACACATACACATAGGCTCGGGTAATAACGCGTTTTGTATGTTGTCGAACACGAGGTAATGACTAGTTTATACGTTGTCGAACGCGAGTGTGTTCCTGCGAGAAAAGGACCTCACAGCATGTGGGGGAGCTGAGAGCCCCTGTGTATCAGATTCAGATACCCGATGATTAGTATCGCCGTGAATCTTTCGAGGGTGCATCATGATGATGATGATGATGATGATGATGATGACGACGATGATAGCGACGGCAGAGACAATGGCGATGATGACGGTGACGATGACGGCATCGCGGATTTATGGCATGGCAACCGATCCGTCGTTTGATGCATCCCTATCCATCGGAGAGAACTTTAGGGATTGTTTTGTTAAGTGGTGTGAAATCAGACAAACCCCCCCCCCCATGTGCATTCCGATCGATCTTTTCCGACTCCCCAGTAAAACGCCGACGATTTTATGTGCGGATGATGGACGCATGACGCTCCAAGCGCTCGCATGATGATGATGGCGATGATGGTGGCGATGGTGATGGTGATGGTGATGGTGGTCATGGTGATGATGATGATGGTGATGATGAGAACTGCTTTTAATTATGTGAGACTAACGATTACTACCGCGGTAATTTCCTCCGTTTTCCCATCAACTTAAGAAGCCGCAGTTGTTCTTTCAAAAGCCTTTTGGGATTTTTGTTTTTTTTTTTTCTAAAAAAAACCCGAATCAGCACGCAACGCATTACGCCTGGAATGCTCACAATATCTAAAGTTGTCAAGATGTCCATGAATTGTTTTGGGAACATTTTGGACATCACATATAGATATATATATATATATGTATGTATGTATGTATGTATGTATTGTTGTTGTAGTAGCTTACGACTCTTCACATTCGCGTATCTACGTTCAAGCAACGATTCGACTTTGTATGAAACTTAAATCAGCCGAGCACACAATTTGTAGCTGGTCATGCTGGATCAGATTGTTAAGCGCATCCTATTAATGCTAGTATACATCTTTTTCTAGAAAAAAAGAAAAGAAAAAGGATATATATTTGTTGTAATCTTCAGCCTTACGACTACGATTTCAATGACTGATGAAAAGATATTTCATTTAGAAATGGGGTTAGAGAAAAAAACCAGAAAAAACAAAAACGCATTACGCCCAGAAAGAAAGCCCTTCTTCGGTTCTCTCGTCTGTGCCCAGACGACGACGAGTCTCGCTTAAGCGTTTCAATCGACGAAACAAACAAGAGAAAAAAAAAGACTGTATGGGGGTGATGATTCTCTCCTCGATTCCGCGAGCCAATCGGATCGCGACTTGGGCCACTGTTGATGCCTCTCTAGAGCTAGCTACAAGGGTATCGTATGACTAGTCGTCGCCGAAATTTCCTCCTCCTCCTCCTGAACTTGTATAGCACACCATGGCCATGGCCAATGGTCTTTGGCAAAAACCCCCATCACAAAAAAGACCGTACGAGGAAAGGGTCATCGATGCATCGTGGGTCAAACGTGGGCTCGAAGGAGATCCGGAACCCTATCGGATTGATGCAGTCAAACACAAGCTCGAAGAAGATTCAAAGAGAAAAAAGAAGAAGCAGAAGTGGTCTCGGAGTCATGGACATGTGTTTCACCCACATAACTCAAGCTGGGTCGAGCATGGTTTGCCAGACGAGAGTTGTAGCCAACATCATCCTCTAAACCCTAAACCCTAAACCCTAAACCCTAAACCCTAAACCCTAAACCCTAAACCTTCCAAGGCGCTTCTGTGGTTCGTTTGCCTTACACACAGTAAAGCGTGGTGGGTTTTAAGTAAGATCCTTAGGACACTGGCACAAACTGTTAAGCACTCATTCTCAGGTCTGGAATTCCAAACTTGAAGTCGATCTCGTCCGGGGAAAGGGTCTGCTTTCGTCTGTTTTGTATGGCTCGATTTTGCTCCGAAGGGGATGGTTCTGATTCTTACTTTTCGGAAGACATCAGAATCTTAGCCCTGTAAGGCTGAGAGATTATAAATAAGTATATATATCTTACAAAAAGATCTTTCCAAAAATGTTCCCGAAAAAAAAAATGTAGGATATCTTGATAAACTTTCGATATTCTAAAGATTCCATGTTATTCTATGTAATAGAAGGTTGGGAAAAAAACTACCGTGGAGCTCAGCAGTTCCATTTCGGACAGTCCTGCCCCATGCTATAAAAAGACCAATTCTTCCACCAGCGACGAAATTTTATTCTTCTCTATGTCGCCACTAACGCATCTCCACCAGATCAAGCCATATATTGGCATTGATTGGTACAACGTCTTCCGATTCCGCTAGTGGAGTACTGCAGTTATCGAAAGTTTTTTATAGTACATCTTGCTTTTCCAAATAAACCACATAATAGCAAATACTCAAAAGCTCTTCAAGATAAAAAAAGAAGAAGCCAATTTCATGATCTTTCTGTAAGTAATGAAAGGATATCTTTCTTAGAACAGAAGAAAGTGCAGAAACAGAATTTCATGAGGTTCATGAACAAGGGCATTTCTGGGAAGAATTTGGAGCCCCAAGGAAGGGAGGGGCATTGCAGAGAAATAATGGAAACTTGGGGGGTTTCTGATCTGTGTGCCCTCTCTTTGTCGCTACCCTGCTGCTCGTGATGGTGATGATTCCTAAGGATTGATGCACTTTGCCGTTCATCCTCCCCACGTGGTAAGCTCGGCATTTGTTTGTTCCACTGGCATTAGCCATTTGGTTGGTGAGATTTTCTTTTATCTGTCATTTCTTCAATCTTTATGGGACGCCACCAGGTTGATGTTGATGTTGATGTTGGTGTTTATGTTGAGGTTGATGTTCATGTTCATGTTGATGTTGATGCTGGTGTTGGTGTTGATGTTGATGAGGATGGGGATGGTGGTTTTGGTTTGTTTGATCAAGATATGATGGACACACATCTCACTGATGGGCCTCACCAACATGACAATTCTGATGTTGCGGATGCCTTGATTGAACACGGTCTTGCCCAACTGCATGCTGCCTCCAATTCCCTGTGCCATGATGATAATGATGATGTGGGTGATGATGATAATGATGATGTGGGTGATGATGATGATGATGATGATGGTTTGCAAGAACAAGATGTACCTGAATTGAGCCACCATGATGGTGATGGCTCGGTAGGGCAATGCATGATCAAGCTGCCGCATACGGATGATCTTTGCCATCACGGTGATGATGGTGGCATGATGAAACAGGGAATTTGTGAACTCCACAGTGATGCTGATGGTAGAGAAGACGGGAGCTTGATAGAAGAAGATGTTATCAAACTCTATCTTACTGACGACCTTCTACACCTAGTAAGTCCTACTGTTTCTCATGAGAATTTTCTATTCGTACACCCTTTGCTAAATTAGATGGATGCAATTTATTCCTTCATATTTTCTTGGTTTGTTTCTCCATGATTCTCTGGGGGTAATCCCACGGTTGAATGTCGTTTTGGTGTTTTAAAATACTTTCACATCTGTTATTCTTTCTCTCTTCCTTTACTCGGAAGGAGCCATGGGGAATAGGAGAAGTTGAAAGACTAGTTCTATGTGTTGTAAAAGTCTGCCAATGGATCTCTTTGCGTAACTATTGGGTCTTTTGTGCCTGAAAAGTTGTATATATATGGTTCTTTTTTTTGTAGCAAAAGTGGTATGAAGTTTTTTTTTGTGTGTAGATGAAATTATATAAGTGTCTTGTATGACTTAAGAAAAATATATGAATAGTTTGAAGGAAAGATTTGAGAAACAGTTATCTGCATCGGCTTTCATTCCAGGTTTTCTCTTTTCTGGATCAGAACAGCTTATGTTTGTCAGCCATGGTCTGTCGACAATGGCATATGGCTAGCTTGCATCAAGAATTCTGGCAGTCCTTAAGCTTTGTAGGAGAACATGTCACCGGAGAGAAAGGTATGCATGTGTGCCATGTGGCTTCTCTAGCAATACATATATGTGCAACTTTCTCACTTTCATCATTGCAAATAATTTGCGAAATTTGCCAGTTGGTTGGCTTTGTCTGAAGTATCCTGGAGCCATTGGATTAAGCTTAAAAGAAGTGCCTTGTGTTGAGGAAGTGGCAAGGGAGGCTATGTACTCACTTAGGTAAGTGTTGGACTACCATGCTTTCTATCCTATTTCTCATACACAATGAAACTTCTAACACTATTTCATGCATAGGGGCCTCAAAAGATTGGAACTTCGTACAGGAATTTTGACAGATTCCTTCTTTACTGCACTGGCAGATGGTTGCGGTGCACTCCAAGAGCTGAGCATCAATGATGTAGTGTTGGGCAACGGATGGTCAGAGGAAGTTCTAATATGTCACGAGAGCCTAAATCAATTGGAGATTATAGGTTGCAAAGTCAGGCGGATCATCATCAGGTTAATTGACATTCTCTCATCTGTGCAACTAAAGCTGTAGGCTGAGGTCTAACTGAGATCTTAATAGTTTGTCTACTCATTTAAAGACATTGCTACACAAAGCAAGAACATCATCGAGACATCTCACAATACATGAGTCTTGATGAGAATGATAATGCGTGTGGGATCAACTACTATTGTGCTGGTATGCAGTTGTATGAACCTCCTCCAAAACAAGAAGTTGAATGTCCCTCCTCCACTACTATTTGTTTGAGCTTTTATGTATAGAAGCTACTTGCCCATTTCTAGGCCTTCTGTCCTTTTCAAACTATGTGAACAATGTAATAACTTGTTCACGCCAAACCTAAATATATTTTTTGTGTGTAGCCACTCAAAATTTGGCCCTTTCAGAGAGAAAATTTTGTGTATTTATGTGGTCGGATATACTTAATACAAAGCACAAAAGCTTCAAAATGCCACCCACTGCACACTGCTAGATGCTTGTATTAGTAGGATAGATAATTTCTGTGGTCTATCAAAAGATCCAGTACCATCCATGAAGGATCTGGAACACCAATGTAAAAGTTTATGTATCACCTCGTCTATCTGGCTTGTGACAAATCAGCATTGCACTTCTTTATGGAAATCTATAAGAGCAAGTTTTTCAATGCAAATAGATGGAGAATCTCAATCCTCCAAGTATCGAGTAGTAGGCTTTAGTTCCTGGCAATGCTGAGTTGAGCATTTTCTCTTTAGTAAACATATAAGGAAGCTTAACTTAATACTTCTTGCCAAGTATGGGTGTAATATGACTCAAACATTTCAGCATTATTTTCGGCGTTGGAATCATGATCACTCTCTTGTGCATACCATGGTCATTGAGTGTTTGGTATGTCTCATGGCTTGAGGTAGTAGACTGCTGTATATATAAAGAAGAACCTGACGGTTGAATTTGCTGTGTGCAGGTGTCCATTGTTGAGTAAATTGTCTCTAAAGAGGACGACTATGTCATATATAACCTTGCTATGTCCAATTCTACATAGTTTGGATGTGTCATCATGTCCTAAACTCTCAGACGCAAATATCCTTTCAGCAATTTCTGCATGTTCTTTACTTTCAGATTTGGATGTGTCACATAGTTCCTGTGTCACTGATGCAACTGTGCAAGGAATTGCCTCTGTGTGCAGAAACCTTCGCATGTTGGAGGTGTCTCAATGTCCGAATCTCACAATGAGGGTGTGTTTCACTTAGCTAGTACCTCTTATCAGCTTCATTTTTACTTTCTGTCACACAGTGTGTCTTCTTGTAGTGTGCTCCCTACCCGATCTTGAGAGGTCTGAGACTGGAGACTTCCACAGATATGCGTAATACACCATCATTTCTACTTCCAATGTATGAGGTAGGTTATGATCGAAGAAATCTTGAAGTTCTTCCCACATGCTAATATTGAATTTGGGTTATATGAATTTGTGCAGAGTATAAAGCCAGATCTTTGCACATTCCTCACCTCTGCTACATTGGACTTGCAACTGCTTCATAGTTTAACCTTGAGAAATTTCCATAAGTAAGGAGAGATCAATTGATGCAGTCATTCTCAGTGTAAAGTCTTTAAAGGTATATAATGTGTCTGCGTCCTGTTACAGATTTATTGATTCAATTTTACGCCATCCTTTAAAGATAAGCATTAACTTATCTACCTCTTTTATGATGGATGTAAATATCTCACCTTTGGCACTCCAGGTAAATTTTGCTTTTCCGTCAATCTGGGCTTATCAAGCAATCGTACATACAAATCAACTTGACATGTTTTGTTTTTTAATCTTTTGTTCTTGGAGCTATTAACTATGCAAAACTTGTCTTCTACCTTGCTCTGATCTATCTATGTATCATTGATGTCATTGACTGATTGAAAGCATATGTTCAGAGACTTCTTTTCTGCTTGCAACCATCCTTCACCACAATGTCTCTCCAGAATTCTCTTCATAAGATGAAACTCCCGCAGAGTGATTTCTCAGAGAAGTCCATATTGAGATCGTGTACAAAGGGAGTTGGGTATTATGGATTGACCTCATTCCCGTCAACTCATTATCAAGTGAGAACTTAACTCCTCTCCTTTTTTTCCTCTGTAAATATCTTGTAATATCATGTACTACATGAATAATATTGTACAGGATGCTAAAAATTAAAACTTTTGGCCCAGAGGTCATGTTGGCCTTTTGAAGATGCCAATGTAGCGTTTCATTTTGCTTGATCTTCTCTTTCTTATCGTGATTGTTCTTATAGGCAGATTTATATCTTTCTTACTTTCTTTCTCATGCTATAAGTCGGTCAAAGGTACTGTAACATTTTACTTTGATGACAACTCGTGTTAAATATGAAAGCTACCAAAATCTAACTATGACATAATTTGGTCTGTTTTACCAGACTTCTATAAGATTCAAATATATGTAACTTGTGAACTTATATGTTACTTTGGGCTTTTTTTATGGCAGTATGTCATTCACATGAAGAGCTTAGACTGATTTCTTCTGCACAAATTCTCCCAAGGGCACTCCTCATATTTAACATCCATTTCTGTTTCATAGGCCGCTTGAGATCATGATTCCAATTTGTGTACCTTCATGAGATCAAAGCTGTAATCACATGCCATCTGCGAGGCCTTCCATTTATATGATTACCCCATTTTGAATATTTTAGTGTGCAGCAATTTCAATACCTATAGGCCCTGCAACATATGATCTAAGTTGGAATGTTGACTTAAATATAAACTTTATAGATTTTGACTTCGTTACCTGTAAATGATGTCTGAGGGAATCTAAAAATGGGATTGATATCTGTGGGCCATTTGAGTCACAATCATGTGTAAGTCCACAAGAACCTAAGCTTCTCTTTCCTACAATGGCCTGAGCTGATATAGCTACCAGAGTTATGATCTCTTGGTTCTGTTTTGGTGGAAAATTTTGAACATTCAGCATCCATGCTCCATATCCACTCCCCCTGTTTCAACTTTTCTCCATGTGAGGTTGTGTGGAGGGATCTTAGAGGCAATTCAGCATCCATGCATTGGAGAGAACCTGTTGACTAATTCACGATGCAATATATTTAGGTTTAAGTTCTTTTAGGTGGACATTTTTGCCTTGCATCTCAACTACTGCTTTTTTCAATTGAGATATGACTGTTATGCTGTTGTCGGAACATTGTGTACCTAACTCCTATACCAACAATAATTGTTTTACAGGAGCTCAGATTGATAGCATCAAATTATGTCATTGATGCTGCCCTCTGCATGACAATTCCTTCTAACCATTCACATGGCCGAAGTATGCTCCATCCACCTTTGAAAATGCTAAAATTGAATGGGTTTGTAAGATTGTTCTGGAGAATTGATCTGATTGGTGTCAACAAGGGTTATGATCACTTTCAGAAGAGAAAGCAACTCTGTTTGTGGCTCTCAGCTCCCAAAAAAGTATCTAAGGTTGAAACAAAAGAGCTAGCTTTTTGCTTCCAGATCCAGATGCACAAGAAACATGGTTTCATTATGAGTTTCAAGTCTAAACTTGAATACTTTCGAGACACTATAAAATCCTTCAATTGTCTACAGGATTCTTTCAATGATGATAACTGTGATCCAGGCAACACTTCTTTAAATGTCCTTAAATACCTAGAACAGGGTGCTATTCTTAATCTTCAACATTCTTTCTCTGAAGACAAAAGTGATGCATTTTGCTTTTCTGGGGTTCAGAATTTAAATAATACCTTGAATTGCAGGTAAGAATTATGAAAATGAAGTTTCGATTAATGCTTTTGGAAAAGATCATTATATTTATATTCTTATTCTGTTTCAAGGTTACGGGAGAATCTAGTACTGCTTTATTGTTTACTCATCCAAATTTGGCGACAGGTAAAATCCTCATCATTAAAGGTCTCTCATGTTAATAGATATTCCCAGAGTTGGGGTATATATGCCTATCAAAATTGTGTGTCATGTACATCTTTGTGACAGTAGGTGAGGTGCTCAGGTGAACAAGAAAAACGTCTATTTTCAATCCATGGAAACAAATCTCAATATTGCTCTCCTCTATTAGGTAACTGGGAACGGAACTGGGACAAAGAGAACCGTGTGAATAGAAATAGCAAAACTGATGGCATATTATAGCAGATGATAGTCGATCAATAATTCACATAAAAATAGTGTAAATTGGGTACCCAAAAGTTTAAATATTTTAATCTCCATGAGAATGAAGAACTGTTTTTATACTTTAGTGGAGGATCGTGCCAAAACTTTATATCCTTTTTTGCCATATCAAGTCAAATTGATGCATTTTTTTATAGGAAAATCAGAAAGCCTCTGTTATATATAACTACATCATTTTCTCAGTCATGGAAGTAAATGGATATGTTGTTCAAGTCTGAGAATTTCTTGACTGCACAATTAGTCTTTTGAAGGCTTACAAGAGATTAATAGTTTTCATGGAATGAGGGACAATTCTTTCTCTAGATTCATGTGCCTGAATGTTTGCATCAAAATTGAAAAGTTGGAAAGTTTCATGCCAACCAGAAAGAAATACCAATTATAAGTTTGAGAAGCATCTCTATGAAAGAAATAAAAGAAAGGAAAACCTGGGAGGAGAAATTATAAATTGACAAACAAATGCAAGTTTATGAAAACATGTTCATAGTCAGCCGGAAAAAAGTAATAAAATCAATTTTCTTATTTGTTATCCAGTAGCATGTCTGGCCAAATTGGACTTGGATTGTATCTGACTGCAGTTATATGATTTTACATTATGATCCCAGGAGTATATCCTGGCCATAGAATATTGTGCATCCATAAAGCTGTGTATATATAATGGAAAGGCATAATGGATACCGTAGTTCATGTTCCCAAAAATTTAAGATTTGCATGTGTTGACTAGTTTTCCAAGCAATATTTGTTACTTTTTCTAGCCAGCAGTACTGCGTGTTGATTGGGTCCCGATAGAGCTAAAAGTGTTCTCTTGAATTCCAATGAATAGAAAATGCAATTAAACACTTTCACATACTTTGTGACTGTTTTGATACAAGAGTGAGTGTGTGTTATATTAAGGTCATCGGAGTTATCTACGTAGTTTTTTCTTTTTACAGAGTTTCCAATTTCTAAATTGCAATGCTGGATTTAACTCACCATACAGAGAGCATGATGGCATAATGCTAGAGAGAACTATTACATGGTCCTGTTTCCTTGTTGAACGCTATTATGTTAACAAGTACAATGACTTCCGGAAGCTCTCATTTTTTCAGGAAATCAAACTGCAAGATTATCTACATGTAAAAAGTGGTTCCTTAGTGGAGTACAGCTTTGTACTTCATTATCTTGAAGGTTCCAGAGTCTCATATGATTTTGTAAGGAATCTCTATGGTTGTGTTAAAGATTGTGGTAGGCAGCCACTGTTACCAGACTCGGTTTTTGCATCAATGATTTCGCAATTTACAAACTGGAATGGTTTTCCTTTTAGTCGGCAATTTGATTTTCGAGGTATGAACGGTAACCTTTCTATAGATGTTCCAATTCTAGTTAATGGCATTGGAGTCTCAGCTGTCAGTCTGGATTTAAGGTGAGCTTTATGCTAAAACAAATGGAACAAACTGTCAGTTTAGTAGCATTTGTGACATATGATGGTTGTGTTTTCTTGAAGGACATTGCTGGAATCAGATTCATCGAACTCCCCTCAGCTCTTTAAATTTTCATTGCAGGTAAGTTTAGTAGTCTCTTTAGAAGGTTTCCTTTGTGGGCCCAGATAGGAAAATGATGTTGCTGGTTTATTGTGGCTAAGATCGCTGTATTCCTGGGTTAGCCATAGTCCACTTTGTTGAAAGTTTCTTTATTACTCGTTTTTTCGCTGTCATTTTGCACCTCTAAATAATACATAGATAGTAGAGTACCCTCATTTCCCTTGCCCTAAGGAAGTATGTTTATGTGGGTCATGACTACTAGAGACTTGTTCGTGACAAAAAACAAATGTCAAAACAGAAACCCATTTGAAATGGCAAAACATTGAAAACGCACACATGTAACTATGATTTCCAAAGGAAAAGCAGAAACACACTTGTGCGAGATCTGGTAGAGAGGCATTATCTTTATTGCCAGTCTCAGAGACTATCACAGTTATTCAATCTTGATGTTGAATCTCGATATAGCTTGAGAATAGTTTTCAGATCTCTTTTTAAATTTTGAGAGAAATAAGAGAATTTTTTTTTTTATGTATTCTAATGCTGCAGCTGATGATACTATAACAGGTAGCTCTGCGACACAATTTGGACAACCAGCTAATTGAATGTCCAAAAATTAAGGCTCAAGTTAGTCAGTATTTGATATTTGACGTTTTCCAAGAATCTGTTCTAGAACTTGCCTTCATGTTAAGATTTGAAGCGTTTGTATTCAGGTTATTTCACTTCTTGCCGGAAATCTCATATACCTTATTCAATGTTTCTAATCAAGTATAGTTAAGAAACATTTCATTATTCTTTGTAGTTGGGCGCAAAAAGAGTTATTTGGAGAATCCATGGATCCACTGCCATCAATATGCACTCCTGCATTTCTGTCCAAACCTTATTTGGATTTGTTACCATTGGAAATTATGTGCAACTTGGTTTTGCTTCATCTTCCTTGTGCTGAACTTCCGGATGCATTACCAGCGATGAATGCATCTACCCAGTTAATGGTCTGGAATCTTATCTTTCACCATAATTGCCCTCTTTTGTTAGTCTCTTATTTCGTCAAAAACAAAGACCAATCACTCCCGAGATCATAAAATCTGCTTGCTACCTGGAATGAAACTTGTTAGACTGGAATAAAATTCTATAAAGGGAAGAACTATCGTATTTGTATGTGTATATTTATCCATCAAGGTAGATATACACTCCAACCTTTTTGCTTTTTTTTAGCTCCAAAATGCAACTTTTTTGCAGCTAGTCATTTAGAAACTATTTCCTTGAGAATCATCACAAAAAATGCATGTCTATATTATTTGAGCTCTTTTTTAATCCAGTCTCTGCATGGTTACTCGATTTTCCTTGGTTTTCACCCTCTTACATTCTCCTGTGTTCTGCAGAAGCTGGCTGTCAGTCACCTGACAGACATTATGGTTGAACTTTTGTACACAAAGAGGGAGTCTCTGAAGATGCATGGGCACGTTTTATCTCTGGAAATTTGGTTGAGAAGAATCTAGAGAAGTTTGCTATCAAAATGATTGGAATGATATAGATCCTGTTGTTTGCAAGCTGGATTATTGGAAGAAGATAACTCTCCCTTTCCTTGGTCGACTTGGGGTGGAGGTGGGGAGCAATCAATGGTGCTGTTTGAGCACAAAGCCGAGATATTCTTACCACTCCTTAAATTGGATGCCTGGTGAATGTAACTGTTTGGAGAAATTGCAGAAAGTAGCTGGTTTTTTGCTGTAACATATGTTGTACACTAGCAATCTGAAGGGCAATGTAGACTAGTATTTTGAGTTCCATTGGTTATGTTTTTCTCTTCGATTTTGGATAGAACGCTCATTTTCTCTGGTATCAATTATACTGTGGCTAGCCTTACACCCCATCAACCCCATTCAGTCACTGTATCAGATTGGGGTAAGATGTGTGTACATATAGATACACGCCTATATCCATCCCCCTGAAAGTCAAGATCCAACGATTTTGGTATGCCACGAGAACTTTTGTTCATTTGACTTGATTGTTCAAAGATAAGAAATGGGTGACTCATTTTGCTTCCAAGGTGTGTTTATATGGCTCCTTATCCTCCTTTCCCACTTGGTACATTTTGTCGTGTATCATGTGTGTATACCATTTTGTTTTCGCGCTGATGCTACTGTATCTATATCTTTCCTTCACCTTTCTATGAACAATTTCTTTTCAGCAGTGTTCAATTTGTCGGATTGATACCATCTACGATTCTGATGGGCATGAACAGAGAAACTCATATGCTGAACTGGTTGCCATTGGATTCAATGTTTCAGTTTGATGAGAATGCATATTCACCCAATTCTTTCGACAAGCAACTTTTGTAGCTCCGAGTATGCATTGGCTTCAGCAGTAGATGTTAAATTTAAGATCCATGTCTCTTTCTGGTAGAACTGCTTTGTTGATGTTGATTTCTCCCATCTTTTTTTTCTTGCTTTTCTATCCATTTGCTCACTTGCCTCTGACCTTTCCCATGGATATCATGATCCATAGCAGAGGATTGCAATGCAAGTGGCGTTTCTGAAGCATATCCTCCTGTGAATCATCAACCCACCATCCTCGCCCATCAGCAAACAGCATCAGCATCATCTCTAAATCATCGCTGAGGATCACCATCACTGTGCACAACATCGCCCATTATCAGGCATCACACCACTAATACCACAGCTTAATCATCGCCATCAACGCCATCAAGGAGGAGATCCAAAGAAATAGTAGCTCGGGGAGTGGAAGGATGATGTTTGTTCCTGTATTCAAGCTCCAGGGTTACCACCATGGATGGTGCAGTCACCACCACCACCATCCTCACAACTACAAGATTCTTGGGGTATCTTGTCCTCCTCACATTCAAAGGATCCGCACTGCTTGTACAAGTGCATCTTCTCCTCCTTTGGAATCTGAAGATTCAAGTCCCATCATCTCCACATCTGGGGTAGATGTGACTACCATTGAGGAGTTACTACACGCTCCTTCCTCGACCCTGTCATTCCCTTCAATTTCCTCCATTTCTTCTATTTCTTCTTCTCCCCCCTCTTCTTCTTCATCCTCTCCACAACCAACAGTGGATTCCTCATCTTTAGCTCTTCAATGGACACAGGAGGCCGAAACTGGAATTGAAAAAGTAAATTTCACCCCTTCCGAATTTCTTTGTTGATTCATTGGTTCATACACATACCCAGCCCAATTTGTGGATGAGTTTCATCACTTCTCAATTATACACTCTCATTGTTATATTTTCTCACAGGCTATCTTCAACTTCAGGTTCCTCTCTCTCTTGGCCGTCTCTGGATCTTTGGCTGGCTCCTTCCTCTGCTTCCTCAAGGTTTGGTTATTCAATTTTTACTTTGTCAAGTTTGTGTCTTCACTTTCAAAGAGAATTATGTTCACAAATTTGCTAATGGAAGTAGTATTAGGGAGATAGTGGAAATGATGGGCTTATAACCATGAGTAAGATCTGTAGAGTCTTTATGCCTGAGGTTTTGTATATATGTGCCTCTGATGCAGATGTGTGTACCTATCTTGATCAACGTAAAAGGTCCTAAATCACATGAAAAACTGAATTTCCAAGCACACCCAGGAAAAATAACTCATTTGAGGATCAGAAAGTGTTCACCTCTAAAATAGCACTCGATCGGAAGCTCGATTTGCCTAAAATGATTTGTATTTACTACTGGTTCCTCGATAATGCTAATTGATGTTATCCATTCATTCTTCTTCTTTTCTTTCTCTTTGCTTTATGAATCTAGGGATGTGTGTATATTAAGGATTCATATGCGGCATTTTATGAAATGTGTACGAAAAACATTCACACCGGCATGATGGTGCTCCGACTCGTTGAAGCTGTAGGTGAGTGGGCAAAAAGGAACTTCAATCCCATTGATAGAAAATGGAGAGCAATGCATTCCACAC
>JBBBWG010008335.1:66223-77260 GCA_037176905.1 Azolla pinnata | reverse complement strand
CGTTGAAGCTGTAGGTGAGTGGGCAAAAAGGAACTTCAATCCCATTGATAGAAAATGGAGAGCAATGCATTCCACACCGCTGTCATTATCGTAGTCGCTGTCATCACCATCATCATCATCATCATCACCATCATCATCATCTTAGAAGAGCCAATGTATGGGCAACATAAACGAAACGGAGATCAACAATCTATCAGCTTCAGCATGCACATGAATAGCGCCATCTGAATGAAGTGAAGCATAAGCATTATCGTTCTTTGAGCAAACTTAATCCATTTCAGATTAATGCATCATTTGGGAGTGTGTTCTTGACACATACTATCAAATGAATATGAGAGATAGAAAAATAAAAGTCATGAGGGGTCGTATATATTATCTATGGAAGAAAAGAAAGATAAGAAAGTAATTGTGGTTTACAAATCCCTTCATTGTGAATGATGGGCATTTTCTTGTTTCTGTGTTTTGGTAGATGTTTACTTAACAGGAACTGTGATGCTCATATTTGGAATGGGGTTGTATGGCCTCTTCATCTCCAACATTCCAAACAATCTCCCGCCGAACGAGGATCGTGCCCTTCGGAATTCTTCTCTATTTGGGATGTTTCTTCTCCGGGTAAAACAAAAAAGAAAACAAATCTCTTTCCTATGGTAAATTGCAATTACATATGGTAAATGTGCTCGTGAGTTTGAACCTTTCGCCTGATTAGTATATCCATACTTGCAATATACCTTCCAATAGTGGAAATCTATGAACTATCATTGGTGTGCAGAAATCCAATATTATAGCTTTCCCAAGCACTTACGGGTTGCTTGATGGTTCCACACAACCCACATCATGTCCATCTGTCTCTACTTATTCATTTGAAAATTTCAGCTCTAGTTTGTTCCATCACTTTCCCTCTTACCATGTTCTCTTCTTCTCAATGGAGAAAAGGATCTTTGGGGAATTGAGAACGAGGAAAGCTTTCAACTCATTAATGCAGCATGTGCTTCACCAGTTCTTTGCATTATTTACCATGCTTTGTGTTGTCAAAGACGCTTCTCAACCTACACTGGATGAAGAGTGACTATAGAAAGGTCATGTAGTTGGATTCATATGAACCAGACCTTGAGTAATATCTGATGAGAATCATATTCGCGTGATGAATATCCATCAACATTTTGTTATCATTGTTCTTTTGCATGATCAAGCATCCGAGTGAGTTACATGTCTGATAGGATGTTTGTGCTTGTGAAATTGCAGAAGAGACCTAAATGGATGAGAATAGCCTCCCTTGATGAGCTGAAGACCAAGTTGGGGCATGTGGTGGTTATGATATTGCTCGTGAAGATGTTCGAGAGAAGCAAGGCAGTTTCGATAGCGACGAGCGTGGATCTACTGAGTTATTCCATATCCATCTTCTTGATTTCGAGCGCGCTGCTCGTCCTACGCAACATTTCGCATCATTAACCAACTTGCAACGAACCACAGCAAATGTCTCCCTCCGATCATGCAGAAATGTGTATAGCATTCTCTCTTTCCATAGTCCGATGCAGTGTATATCTGGTATTTGCGAGGTTCATTTCACAGATCGACCTGCAGCCTCCTATGCATTTGCAAAAAGAATGGCTCTGCTGCTCTTTGGCTGCAAACATTGTGGTTTCTGCAAACAATTGTATGTACATATTATGCTTGTGTGTGAATATGATGAAAAATTTTGAAATTTTCGCACAAAAACTCCGGAAGCTGTCACATGCATGGTTCACTATAGAAAGAGTGAAAAAAACAAGTGGGCATTTTCCCCATCCATTACAAGCAAGGGTTTAAGATGGCTGACTGAAATCGATACATATTTGAAGGCTTGGAGATCAAAACTCCCTTGTTTAAAAGCACAGCTTCGATCGATGCTTTGCAGAATGGATGCTCTCTTGGTGAGCAGAGACGTGATTAATCACACGAGGGGGATGATATACTCGAGAGGTAGATGCATGCAATCGCATCAAACTAGTTGTTCAAAGTCGAGCTATTGTAGATGGGCATCTCATAGTCTACAATCGGGAAAACTTGTTATTACAAGGATCTGTATTCCAAAAGTACAAGCATGGGTTTTTGACAAAGCGATTGGATCTCTTGGGTTGAGAGCAAATCGGAGAGCTCAGACGTATCAAATGAAGGAGTTGTACATTGATTCAGCCACAGATTCCATACATACATATATTCTGTGCTTACCCCATATATCCACATATAACATGTGAAATTGGTCATACTCAATGCATGTTTTGTAACACACAAAACAACAATTTGCCTCAACAATTTGCCAGAAATACCCTCA
Source organism: Azolla pinnata (assembly GCA_037176905.1). Classification (NCBI taxonomy): domain Eukaryota; kingdom Viridiplantae; phylum Streptophyta; class Polypodiopsida; order Salviniales; family Salviniaceae; genus Azolla; species Azolla pinnata. The sequence continues at coordinate 74,949 of JBBBWG010008335.1, read as the reverse complement.
GAAGGTTTCCAAAATTGCCATCATAGCCCTTTCAGGCTTGAAAACGAGAAGATGCAGAGCTATGGCAAGGTCAGTGCTCAGTGGGTCCTTCACTGACATCAGGTCCTCTCACCACCACATTCTGTTCAAGCTCAACTGCAGAGCTTGTCCCAGGTCCTTCCAAACCTTTTTGGGTTTTCTCTAGTTTTTCTTGTGACTCCTATTTTGTTGCATTTGTGTCATTCTGTTTGGCTATCTTCCTCCCATTGCTCCGTGTTCATCTCGTTATCAAAGGATTTCTGTGCATCCATGTTTCTGTTTTCTGGGTTACTTTCTTCCTTTTATCATATTTCCAGCTCCAAAATTTTCTCTTGATTTGGGCTTTTGTATCATTTATTTTTTGTATATTGTGAAGAGGAAGCAGCCAACAGAGCTTCTACTCTTGGTTTTCACTACAGATTTATTTTTTTCATGTCTCTTTTTCCTGAGCTTTTCCATCTCCCCACAAGTGATGTATCTGCAAACACATACTTATTTATTTATTTATATATTACATACATTTTTAGCGCTTCATAATCTCAATGTCTCATCAACTACTCACCATGCTCCGTTTTCTTTTAACATCATTATTTTTTAATCATGCCTGTACGTGTGAGTGCATAAATGTAAAGGCTTATTTGTTATTCGGATATATACATAATTGTGTATTATATGTGTGCAAGTATATATTGCAAGCAATTCTAGCTACTCACATCTATATATATTTTAATGTTTTTCACCCTCGGTACCACATCACTCAAGAGTTCGCCAACTCTTATGATCTTTTATGCAACTTCTTTCATTGCTTTTACATGCACTTATGTGAAGCATTTTGTTATGCACTCGAGAGTACATACAGCTTTTGATACTTAACTCATAATTCATATGCCTTAATAATCACCGATATGCATCTTTTTGGCATGCCTTTTTCGTACCTGCACAATGCAGTGAGATGTACTCACGGATCATTTTTCATTATACATATATGTTTTAGGGTTTTTCATTAGTTAAGAATCAAGTTTAGGGGCGGAATTTTTTCATTTACTTAGGTTTTTGGTGTAAGACTATTTTATAATTTGCTACCAGTGTTTTTTATGAATAGGAGATTCTTTGTTTTGGTTTCTTGTGTTCATCCCTTAGTGATGTATATGACAGAATCATTGATTATTCAATTAACAACCTTGACTCAAAATCAAATTCAAGTCAAACTGGGTGCAAAATCTTGGTGCTCAATTCTGCATTTGAAAACATTAGGCAAGGTCTACATTCAATCAGGGAAATGACAAAATCATCTGTACCTATAGGCTGCAAGGGGCAAAAACAAAAGGCTCAAGCTGTGAATGATCTATCACATCAACTCATTTGTGACACTGGTATGAAAAAGGATTTGAAGGAAACCATCGATGGTGCTGAGGACAGCTTAAACGAATCTGATACGATAAATAAAAGAAAGTCGAGGAAGAATGTAATGGAAGAACAAGACGTAGTTAAGACAAGTAGAGTTAGGAGAGAGACAAAAAAAAGGAACGACACAAGTGGAAACAAGAATCCAAATAATATGGATGATGAAAAGAAGGTAACTCTTGATGAAGTTTGTAATGAAGCCGTTACTAACTCAAATTCAGAAAAACGCTCAAAAAAGAGGAAGACCACCATTAAATCTTCTGAGCAAGTCGAAGTGAAAAGCGTTATAGATGTGGAGGTCAAGGAATCTGTTGACATTCTTGGGACCAAAGATGAACCTTGGACATTATTAGTGCATAAGAAGCTACAGTCTCAATGGGTTGCCTATAACCCAACTTCTATGCGAAAGCCTGTTCCATCATTCAATTGCTTGAAGATTCTTTCTTGGAATGTAAACGGGCTTCGAGCCTTATTGAAAGTGAAAGGGACAAATCCTATTGCCAAGCTAGCAGAGAAAGAGAATTTCGATGTTTTGTGCCTACAAGAAACCAAGCTTCAAGTGAGTTGTGCTCAGCTACTTTTTCATGTGTGCTAGTATTTTGATGTTATTTATAATTTTCCATATGTTTTGTTTCATTTGAGCCTCTTAGATTTTGATTCATATATACTGAGAAGATAATATGAAGACTTGACGAATCAATATGCAGGACAAAGATGTTCAACCGATAAAAGAGACTCTCTTAACAGGGTTTGAGAACAGCTTTTGGAGCTGTAGTACCACAAAGTTGGGGTATTCAGGGACAGCAATCATTTCTAGGGTTTGAGCTTTGCTTAAGAATCTATGAATGTGTTTGCCCATTAAAACCTACTTAAAAGTTATTATATAACTAGGAGATGTGTTTGAATTCAATGTAGATCAAACCAGTTTCTGTGACTTATGGAATTGGATCCCAAGAACATGATTCTGAGGGGAGGGTTATCACCTTGGAATTCGACAACTTCTATCTTGTAACTGGATATATTCCCAACTCTGGGCAAAAGCTAGAAAGATTAGTAAGTTCACTAGCGATGTTCACTTGATTACCAAGGCTATTTCTCACTTGGTAAAACATCAATTTACCTGAACCTTTGAGTTTTTCTTCTTTTGATGTGATTTTAGGCATATCGAACTGAAAATTGGGATTCATCTCTAGCAGACTTTCTAAAGGTAAAAATGTGCTACTCCGAACAATACATGTGGCATTTTGTTCAGATACTCTAACAGAAGATTCTGTCTTCTCCTTTTGCATAGGATCTTGAAACAAGAAAACCCGTGGTACTTTCAGGAGATTTGAACTGTGCACATCAAGAAATCGACATTTATAATCCGGATGTAAAACTTCATACCGTGTATTTTCTCTTTGGAAATTTTTTCATGAACACTTTATTGATTTACTCTAACACTTCATTTTCACTTTCTCCTCTGGTCTCTGAATGTTGTCTTTATGACTTGTGATACTGGTATTGTCTTGACACAAACATATTGTTTGTTCTCTTGTGGTGCTAATTGTACAGGGAAATAGAAGAAGTGCAGGATTTACGGATGAAGAAAGGAAATCATTCCAGCAGAATTTTCTCGGACAAGGATTGATTGACACTTTCAGGCGACAACATGAACAAGTGGTAGCCTATACATATTGGGGTTATCGAACAGCTGCACGACCAAAGAATCAAGGTATAAGTCATAGATTCCGTCTGGGGTGCTTCAGAGACTTTGGACTATTTTGTGATAAAATGTTCTGGAAAATTCCATCAAATATTTCATACAACTAACACTCATGAATCATGACCTGCAAATGTTGAACAATCAGCCGTATTTTCTACATTTTGTCTCTTTAATTTAAATCTTTCGTTTCTTTTCAACGATTGGTTTTCTTTTTAGGTTGGCGTCTGGACTATTTCTTGGTTTCTGAAGGTCTTCTCAGCAGTGTATATGACTCGTATATCCTTCCAGATGTGGGTGGAAGTGATCATTGTCCTATTGGCCTAATTTTGAAAACCTAATTCACCGGCTACATTTTTTATCGGCACTGAAGGGAATCACATCTTCAGATATGTATGCTTTATCTTCTATGCTTCTAGATTAGTTTTGTTGCTGTTTAGCATAGCAAAAACTTCTGTTGATCTGTGAGACAACATCAAAAACTTTTACAAACAGAAGTGGACAAGAGCATAGAGATAGATTGTAAACATTCTTCAGGAAAGGCCTTTTGGACCATTGAATTCAGGTACAGAACACAGTACGCTACTGCAATTGCTCTTAAATCTATATTGTGGTTTATTGGGGTCGATTGCAACTGTAAATGCCCAATTGTTTTGCTCTTTTTCCTGGGCTACTCAGCAGAGCAGATTTGGAGAACAGGATTTCGACCTAATTGGATCCGATTAACACTTTTTGCCGATGGTACTTTGCATCACATTAGATGAATCCATATTTTTACAAAACATATCTTTAGATTCACATACCGATCTAGGAATAGTGTTAGCGTGAATTGAATGAACTGATGCATGATAGAGGTAAACCAGAAAACCATCAGTCTTCAACACGTTTCATTTAGCATTTTCAAACAATAAGAATCTTGGGTATTCTGTACGTGTACAAGGTATGCGTATCTCATATCAAATACGGATTGGATCACTTCAATAAGCCATTTACTTTGGTTCCAGAGGTCTAAGTGATGTAATTTGCAACAAGCATTTGATTGTTGCTAATTTGATGAATCCACTAAATATCTGTCACATGACTGATTTTATGTCTTAGTGTTATAAACTGCCTTTCCAAAGGAATCAAAACCTGATACCAGTATGATTACTATACTGCATTTGGGATAACAATATGTTGATTAGCATCTCATGATATATGTAAATCCAGAGTCATAATGCGCATATAGATATTACACATTGAATCATTTGTACAAAACAGCAATTCAATGAAGATTTAATTGCAACCTCCTGCAAATCAGTACATGTCCTGTATTTCACCTTTTCATTATTCAAGGGCAGGCTCTTGAGCGAGTCTACACAGTCGAGTCATTCAATACCTCGTCCAAAATGGGAGAAACAATCTTGTTTCCTATGTGTGCAGCAAGCCATTGCTTACCCAAAAAATATTGTGTATTTGTACTGTGCAGTATTATATATAGTATATATATATATACTGTGGCAAAATAACATTTGCCTTGCAAATAATCAAGAGTGTAGGTAGCTTCTTTGCTCTACATGTACACACACTTACATGGATCTATCCAGCACACCTTGAAGACTGCGAAGCCCTTCTATTGATATACTCCTCCGACCAACAAACTTGTTCATAAGCTTGGGAGGAGGATTCTTCTGGAAACAAACTGTAACTACAGTCAAATTGTCACAACTATCCCTATGGAGTGCCTCATTAACCAGGTCATGAGAACACTCTTCAGGATCATTGTGTTGCTGCAGCTTCCTTCGTGCAAAATCTATCGCATTCTGGCTGGAGAACACATCCCATAGACCATCACATCCTATTATCATGAATTCATCCTCTTCTGTTAACAAAGCTTTCCTTACTTCTGGCTCAGCGCTTAATGGGCAATTCACACCTTTTAGGCCCTTTATATGCCAATTCCCAATTGCTCTTGCAACAGAAAGTTGTCCATTTAGATATCCATCACACACAAATCCTCCATGTGCCTCAATACGTCTTTTTTCCAATATACAAGAAGGCTTATGATCTCTAGACAGCTCAATTGCCTTTCCTTTCTTGCAGAGAACAGCTCGACAATCTCCAACATTTGCCACAAAAAGTTGTCTACACAAGAGAAAGAATATAATCAACTAAAGTTAACCTCAACAGACCAAGACGATTAATTGAACCACAAGATGGTTTTTCCAAATCATTAATGTTTCCAGAAAATGAATTTTTCACAAACCTTCCAAGAACTAACACAGTTAGAGCTGTTGTACCAGATGACAGATTCTGATCTGCCAAACAAGCTTCAGCAAAAGCTGTATCTGTGTGCAAGAAAGCGTGATGTACAGCTTTCTCCACTGAGGTTGGGAAAGCTGCATCTCTCACAATAAAATTGAGTAACCTCTCTCTGACAAACCGTGCTGCATCTTTACCATTGTGCCCATCAAAAACCTGAATAAAGAACATAGTTTAGTTTAAGAAAGAAATTAATGAGAATATATTTGAAGGAAAGACATCAAAATACCATTAATGTTTGAATACTAACAAGAGGGTCTTTCAGAGGAGATAAATTTGAGGTAATGTTATTATTTTCATTTGACATTCCAATATAATACAATATTAAGGGCCTTGTGATGGTTTCCACTTGACATTTCCATATAATGGTAGGAAATAGGTGCCGAAGCTTACTCCGTAATAGGCTCCTGAATCCTGTCCTGCAATCGAACCCAAATGTTCTATTAGGTTGTCAATGACCACATGGTCATCTTCCATAACTGACCGCGGTCCAATGTCTGACCATACACCCGACCTCATTGAAGGTTTGAACTCCACACAGACACAAATTTTTTCTGCTTCAATCTGTATAGAACAATCAAGCATGAGACCTTAACCAAATTTCTGAAATAGGATTCCTTCACAACCATCAAATCATCATATAATTCCTTTTTTTTAATTCAATTCACAAGGTAATGTGTTTGTGTCATTAGTTTTGTCCACATATATGACTTTATCATACCTTTTTAGGCACAGACTTATGCATATTCACGTAATAAAGTTTCAAACAAAATGATTTGTTGGTAATAGGTCATACTTTTCCAGTCACACCACTTGTCAAATTGCTGTCTATGGCTCTCGAACATACTTTCCTACAAATCTATTTACAACCCCACTTGAGAATAAAGCTACCACCACACGTGTTAGCTTATGTGCGTGTCTCCCATATACACTTCTGTCTCATCTGCATATCCATGGCTCTTAGACTTGTAGTGCATAATATTAATTTCTCATAAACATACTTAATGGTATGCATTTCTTTAATTTCTCTTCTGTTCATGTCAGATATGCTGAAGAATACAAAATGTGTTATATGATGTGCCTGGAGATGTAAATGTCCGGGATCTCTTTGCTGTTTTTTTTTTCGAGTTTCTCATTTTCTTTTCTGTCCTGTGATATATTTATCTTTCTTATCAGCCAATTAGCATGACTCTTTCTATACCTCCACCCCTGCGAGTTATACTCCTCTAATCCGTTGAATCAATATATAATCATGTATATTTTTATATATTTTACAGAGGGCTCATGGAGGACTTCAGTATAGAACTCTTCTTTCCGAGTCATCTATGCAGATACTAAACAACCTTCATAATAAATATATTAACATCTATGGCAATACTTAATATAATTTCAAGCACCGTTTATCAATGTGTTTTGACCACATTCTTTGGTAGAACATACTGCATACATCTAGGATTCTAGAGCACATCCATGAGTCCATTCCAACGATTTGTGTGCCCTATGTGTATTAAAAGACTCTTCTTTAGCATGAGACTCAATCTCTGAGTTGTAAGGAGGGCTTTAATTACAACTGTGTTTGTTGATGATGATTTGTATTATTTATCTGAATTTTAACAGCACTTGTTACTCCCAATCATTTCCTAATTTCATCTTTCTTATCCTTGTTCATAACCAACTCCATCTGTCTAACATAGCTAGTTTCTTTGTGATATTTTCTGGTATCTTTGGTTTCAAAGACTACAATTCTACCTTTACAATACTTGATGGTATATAATTTCATCTTTGCACTGCCTCTATGTTCCAGAAAATTCCAAATAATAGACAATGATAGACATCCCTATCTTTTCAATTTCCATACCAGTTTTCATAAAACACTATGCTTTCTAATCACCAGAGAGCATATAACCCTGCGTTTTCAGGTCATCCACTGTATGCAGGTTTCGTATTTTTCAATCACATCCACGCCTATGTCTCTTAATCACAATCATTCAGATCCAATTGGGACTTCCCAAACTTCTTCGGAAATTTGAACATTCGTATACAATTCAGAATTGCTTGTGTTTCAAGCTCTTTACGGAACCTTATGAATCTTGAAAGAGTAGACGAATCAAACAAAAGCGGAGAAAGAACACTTGAAACAACTTAAGTTAGATACACAAAGTGAATACTTTGCTAACCTTCTCATAGTGATGAGCAGATCCATTTGCGGAGAGCTCCAGAATAGGAGGCAAAGCTAAATGTCTTCTTTCTGAAATGGCCTCTTTTTCTTCTTCTTCTTCAGATGTTTTCGGCAACAGAGAAGACAAAGAAGACGAGGAGAAAGAGGACGGAATCCTCCTTTGCTCGTTTACCACAAAGTTTCTCTCCATGGAAGCTCCTTCGAAAAGACGGACAAGGGATTGAGCTACTTCTGTACCAGCTGGCATCTCTAGCATTCCGTCTGAGCATGAAGATGCGAGAATATGATGCCGGAACCGATCAATTACAAGTATATATATATGATTGGACAAAGAAACCGTGAAGCTCCCCGAATGAATCAATTCCCCGTCAGGATTAGGTCTGCGAAAGGCACCTATCGATCGGAAGAAAGGAGAAGGTAGAGTGGGGGGTGGGGGGGGATAAATCCGTGTCTTGTCGGTGTAGAAAATGGAGCGTGAGGTAATGGGAGCCGAATGTTGGAAGAAAAAGAAGATGTCTGTTCCTTTTGGCAGAGAGAAAAGCCAGACGCGCAAAGAGAGAGAGCGAAACCCTAATCTGCAGACAGACAGCCATATATATAGGGAGAGAAATAAATACAGAAATAAATAAATAAATAATGCATGTATTTATACATATAGATAAATAGGTAGACAGATATATATATTGTGTTCTTCTAAAGTCCTAATGTTTCTAATGTTTGCATTTTCCTAATGTTTCTAATGTTTGCATTTTCCTGATGTTCATAAATGGTTTCTCACACACGTTTGCCTAAAGTTTTATTTAATGTTCTCTTTGATGCTTCTCCATACATTTCAGATTCATGCTCGCCATCGCACCGTATCTGGGCTCTGATGCCCACAAAACCGCCGAAGTGTCGCCGCTCAGAACTATCTGTTTATTGGTTAGGCCACCTCAGATCTGCGGTTTTCTGTTAGCAGGATTCTGTTTCACGCCTGTGATACGTGTTGTCGATCGAGGACACATGTCTTTGTAGATCGTTTGCCTTCTGAAGCCTTTTCGTGCCCATCCCTGGTGCCGTAGCAGATCGAGATGGCAGGTTTCATTGCATGCACCGAGAAGTATAATAGCAAGGAAACGTTTG
>JBBBWG010008335.1:7500-66123 GCA_037176905.1 Azolla pinnata | reverse complement strand
ATCCCTGGTGCCGTAGCAGATCGAGATGGCAGGTTTCATTGCATGCACCGAGAAGTATAATAGCAAGGAAACGTTTGGTCTGAACGATGCTAGAAGCATTCTTCAATCGTCGTGGCTTTCTTAACGACGTTATTAGGGATTCTAAACCGCCTCAACTTTTGTTCGCATTAGTAAGAATATTTCTCATGCTTAGCTAGTTGTTGGCCTCTGACACCAACCAACCGATCTTTCATCCGATTTTGCCTATCTTTTGCTTAACTATTACTCAACCTCTAAGACCGACCAATAGATCATTCATCCAAAGAAGTATTCACTTCATCCATTCTACATAGAAAATGTCGCCGAGTTTGGCTCTGCATCTTGGCCAATAGCTAGCAAACAGAGAGTCCTGGAATGACTCTTGTCAAAGGACAGCAAAGCTTAGGCCATAATTCCACATCTACCCAAAATCTCTATGCCCTTTTGTAGATATGTTTTGTGGCTCCGATTGATCTTTGAAGCACCGAATCCCATCGTAAGGTCAGAAATAGTTGCGAATCAGCGAATCCCACATTTAAAGGGTTTCCGATAGGAAGACGGTGACAACTTCTACAGGATCTTTTCACGAGTAATGAAAATGGCAATACTTTGTTTTATGCTTAGACGAGTTGTAGCGGCGCAAGATCTGGAGATTCAACAAGTGGATGTTTAGATTACTAATTGGAGGTTTTCAAAAACCTAGCCGAGAGCGTATAATACACGAATCAGAAAAGAGTACTTCGCACTCCGGAAATAGTATAGCAAGATTGATGGCGTCACAGTATAGTCGATCTGGCTCTTCTAATGAATGGGGATGATCCTTTTATCACTACTCGGAAGGGCTATCTAATGGCACAATCGCGACATCCTTAGCCATGATAATCGACTCCTTGGTAGGCAAGCCATCGAGCTGGACGAATTTCGGCATCGGTTCCAACCAAAACTCGCAATGAATGGCAGATTGGGACGAAGATCACATCGCCCAATAATACGCAGCGGAACAAGAAAGATCGCGATTCTTGCATCGACGCACCCATTCTTCAAAATGCCCCTCTTTGCTATTGCTAGGTACAAATAAAGGCAACGACAACAACAACAAAATCGATCGACATACATACACACATGTACATAAGGTTAGTGAAAAATGTGATGTGTATGGCGAGTATCGGATTACGGTTGCGAGCAATTGAGCGTGATGTTGGTTATATAAATGCGTGCATACATATACATATATATATATACATACATAACACACCCCAAACAAAGAACAGAGAGGTTCCATTTACATCATATGCCAGGATCGGAGGGCGGGGATTGGTCTTCTTTCAGCGCGATGGGTTGGGCGAGGAAGGTGGGGGTGTGATGGCCGGCCATGATGACGACGAGGCGGCACGAGACCTGATCCGGAGGGCAAGGATCGAGCGCCCGGCTCTTCTTCAAGGATGAAGCTTCCGCATCATCGCGATCATCAGCATCGTCTCGATCGAGGGCATTATTCGTGTGGATCGAAGATAGTTGTAGATGGTGTTCTCGCGGTCGATTCTGATGATGATGATGATGATGATGATGATGATGATACGGCGCTTGTTGTTGTTGTTGTTGTTGGGGCTGTTGTGGGGCGAGAAGGATGCCGTTGTAGCCGACGAATTTCCAATACGAGCAAGCCAAGATGAGGAGAGACACGCCGATGAGGGCGAGCATCGCCGCGATCCCGACCAAGAGGTAGGGAATCGGCGAGCCCTCGTGCGCGTAATGCACGGCCGACTCGTTGATCATCACGGTTTGCGGGCGGACGAGCATCGACGGCGGGGAAACCATCTCGTGGCGAGAACGAAGCAATCGGAACGAGCCAAAATGCTACCGATCACGGGCTCGAACTGATCACCATGTCGCGAAGAAGAAGAAGCAAGAAGCAAGAAGAAGAAGAAGAAGAAGAGATGAAAGGAAAATTGTGTAGATGAAGTGGCTTGTTATCAGCGGAAATGGGTAAAACACACACACACACACACACACAACACGGCGAAACACATTTGGGTGGGCTCATATACGAATCGATAGTGGGGGGTAGTGGAAGCGAAAAAAGGCCGATTCTTCTTCTTCTTCTTCTTCTTCGTCTTCTTCTTCTTTTTCTTTCGACGAGCAATATCGCGATTTCCTCGTATCTACGCGCTCGTGCCCGACATGTAAGTGCAATTGCAATCCGCCCTGCCCGCATCATGCGCCCGCGTTCGATGATATTCATGCATGCCTGCATGCATTCGCGCATGCGAGTGAAATGGAATGGGGCAATATAGGCTATGTAGATAATGGCACCTATCGTTGGATTCCTCATCGCATGCGAATGAAATGGAATGGGTAATAGACTATGTAGATATGGCACCTGCAATGTTGCTCTCCATCGAATCGTTGGCGCGGTATATGCACTTCTTGGATGCGACATGCGCCTGAATTTGGATCCATATTACGTCGAGTATATCTTTTGTTTTTTGTTTTTTGCAGATGGGCTACCGAGCGTTAATGCGCATTAGAATACCCGTGGCATAAGTTTGCACGCTGATCGATTCTACACGGCCGCTCTATCTCTCTTGCCCTCGCGTAATGTGTGTGTATGCATCGGTGTTTTGCGCTCCTCAAACGCTTCGACACCCATCGCCGCTGAGATCATGTAAGCGATATATCTATCTTCTCAAAGGATTAAAGGTGGGTTTAGGAAGGAATCGATGGCAAAAACTCCCAACTGACAGATGCGAAATCGTTCCCTATTCCATATACATGAATGGCGCATTGCTAGAGTGGTCGTGCGCATGGTTCGGATCTACACGACACCTACCGAATGTGGAAATCGTTGCGAAGAGTTTCGTGTCCCACTTCTACCTCGAATAAAGCGGTTAGTTAAATCAAGGGTTTGGAACCATTGGAAGCCCTGACCTAATTTAGAATTGCACAAGTACTGCGTTGGATTGATTACGCAATTGAGATGCCGCACACAGCTCGATTGTTACAAAGAAAGTCGTCGAGATGATAATAAAGAGCATCGCTTCTATGTACTGCTCAATAAAATACCTTGCTAAGGATTGGATACGTCCTTCCACCCTCGAAATGGTTTCCGTGTCGCATGTAGGGATATGGGGACATGGAATAATTTCCCACTAAGTTTGACGTGAGCTGGTGGCACAAGGGGTAAACAATGAAGACCCAAAGGGAAGGAAGGGCAGTACAAAAAGAAAGCAGGGAGAGGATAAGGTCTACCAAAGCAAACTGTTTGGCCAAAGTGGTTACAAAGCAATTGAAAAAGGAAAAAGGAAAGATTCGATTGTGTTGCGGATCGTAGGTGCCATTTCAGCAGCAAGCATATCCATACAATGGGCCTGTCGCCGAATCGGATGGTAACTGTCCATCGAGCAATAATCGGCAGGGAACCACACGCTTAACCGATCAACGGATGCTGCAACATAACGGATCGACTATAACGGATGCTGCAACATCTCGTGCACCGTAATCCCTAGCGAGAACTAGATTCGAGGTTTTGAAACGACAGGTTGATTTGAGCTCACCGATTCGTCGATATACTAGCCGATGCGATTCGAGACGGAGCTGAGCTTGAAACCTAGTTTGGTTCCTTCCGATGAAGGACTGTTTTTGGTCGATCCATTGCCGATTACCGAGCTTCCGGATCAGTTTTGGTTACACCATTTTATGATCATCATCATGTAAGCCATTGTGATCACGTTTAATTTGTCATGAATGTTTAATAAGGGTTTTAAAACGCTTCTATTATCTTCTTCTTCTTCTTCTTTTGAATGTTTGAAAGTGGAAACTGGAGCTGCACTCCGAAGGGCGTTGCTTCGTAACCGAGAACCAGGTCTGTTTCGTCTTCTCTTCGATCAGTTGTTCTTCACTGAATTCCATCGCTCATCTCCTTCTCTCCTTCTTCCCCTCCCTTCTGCATTTCTTCTTCTTCTTCTTCTTGACGATCGTCATGCGCCTCAATGTAACGAAAGTTTGCTTTCTCTTCGTTTTTATTTATCTCCTCACACCGATACAGGCCTTCTGGCAATATCTGAATCCGACAGTCAACACCTGCTGGTATATGCATTTTCTTTTCGTTTCTTTCCTTTCTTCTTTGATGTATCATCAGGAGACAAGCTCAAGGAATGAAACTTTTCTTTTTCCATGCTCCTTGTATCTAACTAGACAGATTTCCGCCCAGTATATTTGATATCAACGTTCAAACATACATATGCATGATTCTGCTTCTTTGTTTCACAACTGATTCTTTTCGATGGCATTTTGATTTCTTAACCTGTAAATGGATGATTCATGTAAATGTCTCCTTCACTGTCTTCTGAATCGCTCAAAAACCCACAGTTTTGCTACATCAATGAAACCAAGTTTGCTTTTTTGAGTTGTTTTGTATTTAATCTGGCTAGCAGCCTGATCTCGAAATTCCCTGGCATTGCTAAAAAAGACACGATCTTGCATATCGATCATAACTATTCTAATCCTCGCTTATTTGATGTCAAACTAGTTCTGTACATTTTACTTCGTAATCAGTAAGATCTTATACTTTTCATGAAAAAACTCTATTATTTTCATAGGATTTGACATATTAAACAGTTTAAAGTTTATGTCAACGGTTTCTGAAACTGTCATTCGTTCCATAACTGTGAATCTCCTTTCGAGCTTTTCAGGATACAGAAAACCTTTAGAAACGTTTATTTCCGCCAGGTTAATCCTCAAAATAAGATTACCTTTACTTACCAGGCGATTTATAAGGCCGGTATAGGTATTTGGCCTAAAAACGTGGAAATGTTCTTCCATATTTATGTTATGTACATAGGAAAATTGTTGTAACCTGGCAATTGCCAAATAGTTCATATTGCTCTTTTGAACTCTAATTTTGCATTTATTTTTGTGAAAAATACAGGTTTCTGTCCCATTGAAGGATTTATCTCTCTTGAACGGCATTTTCTTTCTTTCTTTCCTTATGTCTTTCTTTTTATCTTTCTTCTTTCTGTCTTTGTTCTTTCCTTTCTTTCTTGTGGAAGGATGGAAATGCATCATAATTTCTCATAGTTTCAGGCTCGTAGGACAATATCTAAGCTTTAACTCAGTATTTCAACTGCATTATCAGTGAGATTTTTCAGTGAATTTGCATTTCTTTTAAAATGTATTGGAATGATGTTGAAGCTTTCTGTGTTTGTTTCTTAATTTTTATAGGTTTCATAGCCATCATCACAAAGGTCACGTTTAACATAATTCCACGAGAAAAGAATGGATGTTGTTGAGTACATGTGAGTGCATTTTGTTTACAAGTAACTTCATAAAAAATGCAAGTTTTTCCATACGAAGAAATATAGTTCCTATGTTATTGATCTGATTCTATGTAAATGCTTGATTTTTTGTTCATTCTACCAGGGAAGATCGTGCTGCTCTGGTAGAGTCCTTGGATGCTGATGAGGAAGATGATGCCTTTGAACTGATTGAGAAACGTCTGCACAAAATACTACTGCTTAATAATACTCCCTGAATTGTAGTTTGAAAAACTCGTATTTTCACATTTTTCTGCATTCTATGACCTTTTTTAACCACACAAATACCTGGTACTTATTTGTTCTCAAATACCTACTTTTTATGTGGCATCATACATAAACAAGAACCGATCAATTCGTGATGGTGTTAGTGTCTCGTTGGTTCTAATCTATTATATTCTTATGAGTAGTATACAAATTCGTTTATTAATTTGAGGTCAGTTTTCTTTTGTTTATACCAATTAACATACAAAAATCTTCTTGATATGATTTCCCATTCTTCCATTATTCTTTTAGTTCTCTCAATTCTTATGTCATCTTGATTTCCTATTGTTGATTATCCCGCAACATTAGTCCTGTAAATACAAATCCGTTTCATTTTTGCGATGTTTGTGTCCTGGTATTCATACTTGTTTGTCATGGTGATTACAATATTACAGTCACTGCTCATGGAATCAACGCTGGAGATATAAAGAAGTTACAAGATGCTGGAATTTACACTTGTAATGGACTCTTAATGCAAACGAAAAAGGTTCACTCTTAGATATACATGCATACATATATGTCGCTAGAACTAATGAATTACTCTCGAGGCCCTGCCTTGATTCTGAGTACGCAAGTTGCTCTTTACTTGAGTGTTTAGACCCTTACAGCCATCAAAGGGTTGTCTGAGGCTAAAGTCGATAAGATAGTGGAAGCAACAGAGAGATTAGTGGTAAGATATTTTATTACAGCTATTTCATGACACTAGTCGTTATGTAGCAATCCATCATGTGATAGCTAGACACATTTTTACAGTTTTTGAACTAATCATACACTGATTTATGATTATTCAGCATTTCGGATATGTAACAGGGAATGAGATCCTTAATAGGGTAAGGTCTAAAAAATCTAAACTATACTCTCATTGCTCCAATATTACATCTTTTGTATTCCCTCAGATTCTGTTCAATTCGGCAGATTTGAAATTTCCTAAACTATATTATTATACGAGAAGAGATGTTATAAAAATGTTTATTTTGCATATTTAACTCTCAGCGTAAATCTGTCGTCCGCATAACTACTGGTTCTCAATCCTTGGACAATGTTCTTGGTGGTACGAATGTCTTATATAAATTATATGTTCTTTTACTATGATAAGACTACTTCACGAATCAATTGGCTCTGCTCCAATTCGTTGCTTATTAATTTACATAAATCTTCATATACATAATGTTATGATAATTTGTGAAGGGGGAATAGAGACCCTAGCAATTACTGAAGCTTTTGGAGAGTTCAGGTAATGTATAGCCTGCTCATGAATCCATTTGCAAGTTATTATTGTGATTGAATATCAGATTGTTACTCATTAATTTGATCCCAGTTAAAAATATAAATTTATGTTTCTTCATGCAGAACTGGAAAGACTCAGTTGGCTCATACGTTATGTGTGTCAACACAGGTTAAAATTTGTAACTTGTCGATAAGATTTAGTCCGCTTATTCAAATGAATCTTTACAGTACAAAGAATCATCTGTATTAGTGTTATAAATTCTCAGCTTCCTCTCTCAATGCGTGGGGGAAATGGAAAGGTGGCTTTTATTGATACTGAAGGCACATTGTATCCTTGAACTAGCTTAGCAGAACTTGAAGTGGCCACATTGAGTCTATATTTCAATAGTCTTTCATGTACATCTCTATGATTCTGGTTTTGGGATGTTTATGAAACAGAAATCAGTATAGCATAATCAGGTGATTTTGCAATCAATATAGTATTCCTTTTTAAACTCTAATGGAAGAGGTATCTTTAACTCACCAATTGTGATTAGTCGGCCAGATCGCATATTCCCAATAGCTGAACGGTTTGGATTGGATCCAACAGCAGTGCTTGATAATGTACACTGTTTTAACTCCTGAAAATTTCTCAACTATAACTATTTTAGACTACGTATATTTATTTGGGCTACCAAATATGTAGGAATATACTGTAATATTGATCTAATTAGCTAGCTGGTGCAAATTTGAATGAGGAATAACTGACATATGTGTAGATTATTTATGCTCGAGCATATACTCATGAACAACAGTTTAGCCTCCTTCTCGGACTTGCTGCAAAATTATCAGAAGAACCATTTCGCCTCGTGGTATGGTAATTAAACTTTGTTACATATGTTTTCTTTCTGTATTTTCTCACTTATATGCATATATAAATTTTCAAATAAAACAGATTATAGATTCTATCACTGCATTATTCCGAGTAGACTTTAGTGGTCGTGGAGAGCTTGCAGAGAGACAGGTAATGATATTATACCCGAAGCACTACTTGTAATATTTAACGGTTGTAATTAAAAATTGATTAAAGATCCAAACAGTTGCTTCAGAGGGTATTTGAACTTTGGAATTTTCAGCAAAAATTAGCTCAGGTGTTGTCTAGATTAATCAAGATTGCCGAGGAGTTCAATGTTGCAGTGTATATGACAAATCAAGGTGATTGCTTCAGCTAGTTAATGGTCATTCTAAAATAATCTCGCCTATAGAATCTCTGAAATTTAAGTTATTTGTTTATATATGTGAGATCCTTTATTTTCTCAACAATACAATTAGGTAAAATGTAAGTTCTGCCATGAACTTGGCTTTTGAATATATATTATTCATAGTAAGAAGGAGACAAATCCATAGAGAAAATTATTCGGAACAATGCTGAAGAGTGCAAAACTTGAAGAGGATTGTGCATTTAAATAGTGTAGAACAAACTAGCAAGATGATGAACCAATATAACTCATATTTATAACATCATCATCATTTCAGTTCTTTATTAATTTACTGCGGGGTATGCATCGGTAATAAAATCGATGTAATGCTTTGTAATCAGCTCATGAGATGATGCACTTTGTAGAGAATACTATGTCCTCATGTCAGAAACATTGTGTCATGCAAATGATATATATATATATATAGATTCTCCGACATCCAACATTTTTATAAGTCGGGACTTCTAAACTGGTAAGGTAAGATGAGGAAACCAAGGCAAATTTATTTATGTTTCTCAAAAAGAGTGAACAAATTGTCTAATGTACACATATATATTCATACACAAATACCCACACACACACACATGCTTCGATGCAGTGATTGCTGATCCCGGAGGCGGCACATTCCTTGCCGATCCAAAGAAGCCTGCGGGTGGTCATGTCTTGGCTCATGCTTCTACTGTGAGACTCATGTTCAGGAAAGGCAAAGGGGAGCAACGAATCTGCAAGGTCTTCGACTCCCCAAACTTACCTGAAGCAGAAGCAATATCCTTTTATAAAGGAAAGCACTTTTTATGTTCAATTTGGATAACATCTCATTGAAAAGATTCCCCAATATTTGATTGCCTGTCACTGTGCTCAATTTTATACTATATATATACATGCACATAGATAGATATATACACTTTTATCCCCTTTCTGTGCAACTTATATCATGTGTCAGAATTTTACAAAAGTTTCTCTGGCCTATTCTTGTGTGTGTGTGTGTGTGTCTGTGCGCACAGGATATATATTATATGTATCGTTCATATACATCCACACACACATGATATATGTACTTCATATTGATGTATATTGTTTCATCGTTTGTTGTCTGCCTGCAGTTAGCATTGAATTAAAATAATATATATGTATATATAGACATATATTACCATAGTTTTGTGAATCTGTTGCCATGAGATGCATGTCGGATGATTCCTTGATCGGAACTCTTCAGATTGTACGTGTTCCAGATCACGCCAGGAGGAATCTTGGATGTGAAGGATTAAGCTAACTAAATTTATTTACTGTAGGGTTACAGCTGCAGTAGTCTAGGTCCGAATAGCCGATCATGAATTATTAGAGAGAAGAAAATGCATCCTCATTTCAATGTCTATATTATGCATAACATTAAAGTATGTAGAAGTTTCTCTGTCTCTTTCTCTCTCTGTCTCACTCTCACACACTCTATGTATATGATGCATAATGAAGGTCAAACATTTTCACAATTCCTTTCCATATGTGATGTATAACGAGAAACTTGTCTGTGTGGCTGACCTAAAATCTAATTTACCTCATCTTTGTCTTTAGGCACCTCTACAAACATTTGCAAGAGGACATACTATATGTTTTTCAAGGTTCTTAACCTTGCCATGGCAAACAAAATGGGGGTTACTGCTTAACCCCTCCATGTGCAATGATAGATGAAAGGACGTAAATGTAATATATCTATATCTATATCTATATATATATATATAGATATATGCATGTGAATGCATTGGTTGGCATCAGATGTCTGAAGTCAAAAAGAGTAGAGATCTCTAGGTCAGATCAGTGTCACCCATGTCCAATGTTCCATGCAAATTTGAAGCCCCGGTCTCAGGCCGTCATATTTATGTACATCATAGTTTGGGCCTAGTCCCCTATGTGTAAATGTCATTCTAATTTCTAAGATTGCTCTCTGCCTGTGCAGGCACTTCTGTCCCTATAATTTGTTAGAACAAAATTGACATGAATGTAGTGCCCACTTTTACAAGCTTTTGGCGCTTTGCCTGGTGAAAGTCTCTTTTTATGGTGATAATATTATTCAACATCTTTATCTAGAACGCGAAATGTACATACATGGGGATCCCTGTCAGATTCTTTGGTTCTATAATGAATTGCACACAAAAGCAATAGACCATTTTCTTGCATCTTGCATTACAATGCCGTCCAAAATCCAATGGTTTCTTGCTAGTGATACAAACGCATATGTTGGGTTGCTGCAAAATGTTTTTCGCAAATAATGTCTTGTTGAGTTTTGCAGGAGCCCTTTATCATTCGAACTACAGGAGAAAGCTGTTGCATGCCGACGAGTCCGTCCTTCGAGACTCGTCCTTCGAGCTGAATTGACAACCACGTATTCTGAGTCCTTCTATGAGCCAAGCGTGTAACTTTGTGCATGCATTGATCGAGAATTTCTTTCACATTTCATGCGAAGCCTGCTCGATTCATTTGGGTGATCATTGTGTGGTAACATGTTGCTGTCCTCCATTTCGTGGCATTACAGTGATGCGAGAGTAGTATGCGACCCCCAAAACAAGGCAGTTGTCTTACAGACAGCGAGGTCCCCTTGTGGTCCTAAATTCCCTCATTGATTGAAAAAAAGTTGTGGAATACCGAAAATAAGTTACCATGGTGGTGATTGCTTCTCGATAAAGCCATCTCCATCTTCAAGTCCAACCTCACTATCTCTTTTATGCTTCACCCACGGGCCACGACTGCTGCCTGCGATCATCTTCAATCAAGTTTTCTGCTATGCAAGCAGTGAAAGAATCCAAGGACAGCAGCAGATGCCTTGATAAGGTCATCCTCATTCCACTCATAGATGGGAGTGGCAATTCCTTCAGTCATATCCCTCCAATGCCGTTAAGAATGGGGTAAGTGATGGAAATGCATCATTGACCAGAAAAGACCAGGAAAGAAATCTTTTGGTGAGGACTTGCGCTACCTCTGAAGCAACAGTTTGATGCAAACCAATGGCTGAACCAGGGCAGCTGTCAATCAGTGCTCGTTATTTTTGGATGCGTTTGTTAGCCATGACATGCATCCATATGACTTTTATACTGAGATTATTTATGTTGTGCATTTCACTCATATGGCATGATTGGTGTGTAGTGGGCGAAATAGATCATTGATTAAAGCGAGGACTTTGAAAAATACGAATCGTTCTGAAAAAAAGGTTTCTCTTGATGTAAAGGTTGTCAAAACACATATTGGAATATAGGAATAGCAAATGTAAAACTTTGAGATGAATGATCAGATTTGATATATGCCCTGACTCATCGAGTTTTTTACTTTAGAGTCCAGTATGATTACTCAAGCAGCATGACATAAGTGAGGGAGCTATGATTCAAATCCCCCAAAAGCCTTAGGCGTTACTCAAGGTGAAAAAGATGTGGCTTTTGGGCAGTTTGACATTTTTGGGTACATTAAAGCGACTAAAACAGATCATTAAAGTGATTATAAAGGTCATTACAAGCCTCACCCTATACTTGACCGCTGTGTCAAAAACCATTGTCATAAACCTAGAATGCTTGGATTAATGAGCAATGCGTGAACGATTTTGTCCCCAAACCTCGAGTGATTTATCCCAAAGTGGGGGATTCTTAGATTTGAGCCCCCTCCAAAAGCTTAAAAGAGTTGGCTTTTGGGCATAAGTTACATTATATATAGCCTTTAGCCATCAGGCGATGATACTGCAAAGTGTGCCCTTCTCGATAAAGATAGTGAATTGATGATCCGTGACAAAGTGGGATCCAAGCAAACATATATGGGAAGATCGACGAATAAAAGAGAAACGTCTCAAATTCGTGTTTAGTCATTCCACGGTGAGCTCATTCAAAAGCGGAGAGGATAATACGATAGGATTGTTGGGCCAAAGGCTGGATCTAGATAACGTGATCAACCAACAGCTACATGTACAGAACGAAAACATCCTGAAACTCATAATGACCATAACGTGCCTTTCGATTCCAGCGCCCCAATTTTTTGTACTGCCCAATGTGTATGTGCGCGCACGCGTTTCGTTCTGGGGCCATCAATGCATGCATGTACATGGGATCACACGTAAATGTCGATGAATTGCGGGGCCCAGAACAAACAGCACACGAAATGCTCTCGTCGGAAATCAGGAATCGGTCTGGACATCTGGATCTATATGTATTGCCCACTAGGATTGCCAGATGCAGGATTCATAATGGCAGGACGTGGTCGTCATCTGGCGAGGAGAAAGAAAATCCGAGGGTCCATCAAAGCGCTAGGAAGTGGGGGGAAAAACGAATGGGTCTAGCATCTCTTGACCTGGGTGGGGGAATGTCAGGTTCTCACCAGAATGGATCGACCAGGAAGCAGGGGCAACAAGCGCACCAAATCGAGAGCTGTATATTGTCGATGTGTATGAATATGGCTGAGGAGCTGATACAATGCAGATCTGCACGTAGTGCGTCTGGGCCGTTGCCAGGAAGTAGCTCCCTTCCAGGGAAGCAAGGGGCACCAGATCGAGAGCTGTATACTGTCGGTCTGTATGTATCTGGCCGAGGAGCTGATACAACGCAGATCTGCACACCGTGCGCGTCTGGGCTGTTGGAACTGATCGCGCATTTTTTTTACGCACCTATTCTGCCATATCTCCGAAATATGCTGTTGTGTAGAAATTACGGGATCAAGCAAGCTAAGAGTATGTGGAAGAAAATGCACACACTCCATAATTGTGTACAAATACACATAGACACATGCACATACATACAAAGATACATAAATACAATACGATACAATACATACATACATACAATAATACATACACACACACACACACACATGCACACAACACCTACATACATAGATACATAAATGCAATCCATACATACATACACACACACAACAAACATACATAGACACAACACATACATACATACACACATACAAACATGCACACATACGCACACATACATACATACAAATACACACACACACATGATTGTGTTTAAATACACATAGACACATGCACATACATACATAGATACATAAATACAATACACACATACGCGCAACACATACATACATACACACATACAAAAAACATGCACACACACATACACGCAACACATGCATACACACATACAAGCATGCACATGCATACATACATACATACATACATACATACAAACGCG
This sequence comes from Azolla pinnata, assembly GCA_037176905.1. Lineage (NCBI taxonomy): Eukaryota > Viridiplantae > Streptophyta > Polypodiopsida > Salviniales > Salviniaceae > Azolla > Azolla pinnata. Next base: position 52,875 of record JBBBWG010008335.1, on the reverse strand, counting down.
CGCACGCACACATACGTACACACATACAAACCTGCACACATATAAGCAAACTGCATGCCCACATGCATGCATACCACACATACATACATACATACACACATACGGCATACGGCACCCATACATAACATACACACATACATACGCAAATACATACATACATACATACATACATATATGTTGTTAGTTCTGTTTTGGTCCCCTGTTCTTCTTCTTCTGCTTCTTCTTCTTCTTCTTCTTCCAGTTTTTGATTACATGTGTTCGCATGGCTTCCTCCATCTCCTCCTCTTCCTCCTCTAACGCTTCTCTGATGTCGCGTTTCTTCCGACGCAGGAGCAATTTCCACGATCCCTCTGTAAGTCTCATTTCCTCCCGCCTCTCTCTCTCGAACTCTCTCTCTCTCTCGTCCTCTATCTGTACCTCTCTTTGTGTGCGTTGTGTGTAAGATATATCGATGCAATCTCGACGTTTGATCATGTTCCGTCGGCTCTAAGAAAATCGCTGGGAATTCGATCCGCCTACAAATTGAGTTGTTCATGCCTTTCGCATCCTTCTCAGTCATGTTTTTCTCTGTTCTCCTTTGTTGCATCGCGGCGCTTACCTTTGTGTAGTAAGATCAAGCTCTTAGTGCAAAAGAAATCTCTCTTTTCCGTGGATGAGTTATCCTTCAAAACGAAAAAAGAAAACTTTTTTATGCAAGGATACGGCTTGTATGAATGCGTGGCTCTCTGTATGTGTGCTGGTTCGCGCGTGTATGTATGCGTATGCGTATGTGTATGTATATGGGTATCTGTATGTTGGTATACTTGTGCTGTATATGGTAAGTGTTTATGTGGTGCATATGCTATGTGATTTTCTCTGCAGACGGTAAAGGCTATGCGTGGAAATGCTATATGTTACGCCACCCGTGCGTGCATATGGGACGTGTGTGTGATTATGGTACGTGCTATGTGTTTGCGTGCACATAGTGTATGTTATATTTATTGATATGGTACATGTGCGTGTGCGCATCTGAAACATACAAATTTCTTCTTTCAGCAATGGGTAACTTCAACAACAGAAATATGAATGTGCTTGATCTATGTGTATATATATGTTGTTTCCTATTTAAAGTTTGGTGCTTTCTCTACGTATAGTTTTTATGGAAGTGTTCTTATCTTTCGCCTCCACTTATTTCAGGGGCTAGAAAACACGAGATCACAACCTAATGTCTCAACAGATGTAGATATGTTTGACATCATTGACGAGATAAGGCCCAGAGCTACACAACGGCCTGATGCTACAGCAAGGTATGTTTGGGATACCATTCTTTTGTTCCATTTTTAAGTGTGGGAATTGAATGGTTGAGCTTGACATGAGACTTCACACATTCGATCTTTTATTGAAGTATATTTAAGGTAAAAGGAAAAAAATGGGAGAACTTTGTAAGTATGTTCTTGATTACTGATGTGGTAATAGGAAAAGAATGAAAAACATTGAACTATTTGCTACTTCTATGGGAATTTTCACACTTGATAGTGCCCACATTCTGAACAAAACATCACAAGCTTTTGTTGGGTTTGCTGGAATATATAATAGTGAACATTGTAACAGAAAAACACGAAGAACTTACTCATTCTCCCCACAATTCAATCTCGGTTGATGTTCAGAGTGTCTGCTTGGGAAGCTCATATCGTTTAAATGATATCTGGGAATGCCAGGCCTTCCCTTACCAGAGTGGAAAAAATATAGCATACATTTCATCTACCGAGTGGCTTGAGAAGCTAACTATTGCTGAATGTTTAATTAAATTTTCTTTGCTAAATGTGAAAGTGTGATTGAATTGATCATCTATGGAATATGACCCTTCGTTTCGCAACTAGGAAACTGTCGTTTACAATGTTACCTAACTGTGGATGTAGAGCCTTGCATAAAATTCCCACTCATTGGGATTTTAATCTGGCATGAAGGGAAACTGGTTGTTTTCTCTGAAATGGGGAAGTCTTGTCTGAAGTCTCGCTGATTTCCTTTTGATACTATGCTTTTATCAATTTAGACATGAAAATTTCACTAAGACAGGAGATAAACATGAAATATTTGAGAAAACCCCATGAAGTTCGAATATTTGAGCATTAAAAAAATTCATAAGAATTGATGTGTATTTGTATATCTATCTATGTGTATGTGTTTTATTTGCATCTATACATATACATACATACATGCACACATATACATATTGCATAAACATACATATAGAGAGAGATAAATATATAACAATAAATCATGTCACTAAGTTTAGATGAAGGTTTTAATTATTTCCATTGTTTTGTAAAATTTGTTGCTTTTAAACAAACAAAATAAAACAACTATGGAGTTTTTGAATCCTTCTCAAAATGCAGAGGAATGCTCAGTGCGTCCGATATGAGGAGGCTTGATCTCATGGAGAATTACTATGGAATTGATCTGGTCTCGACCAGAAGTGAGGAGATTCATACACGAGTTCGAAATGCAGCTTCGGAGGCTGAAAGAAGGCCTCGTGTTGATGTCCATGCGATCATGAAGAAGTGCCGAAAGGTTGTATACAAGGATAGAGGCCATCTGTGGCCTGGGAAGGTGAGCAAGTTAGAGTCTGAGCAGAGTGAATGCCCGGTATGCCTCGAGCAGCTACTCCCTAAGGAGAAATTGCTCTTGCTCCCTTGCAAGCACCGCTTCCACATTGACTGCTTAACTCCATGGATCAAGGGCAACCATGGGTGTTGCCCCGTGTGCCGAGCCGAAATCTTGGGGTCCTCCAAGAAAAAGACTGATAGGAGAAATGCTCTGACAAGCTATCAGAGCACGCTGATCAGCGCTATCGCTTTTCGGCCCAGGCGTTTGAATCGAAGAAATAGTGATATTGGGCCAAGGCAGCACAATAATGATGAGTGGGAAGGTCTGCATCAATACATTATGGCTTCCCTTGCGGAGGTGGATAATGAGCTCATTCGGTTGGTGCACTAATTGGGGGAGGAGTAGATATGCTGGTCATTTTCAAATAACGTGGCATGGTTGGTTCAGATATTCCTTTTTTACCTGTTCGGAAGAATAAAGGGCTGTACAGTCAAAGCTTCTCCAAAGTTTTAGCAGCTTTCATAGAGGCATGACTTTCAGCTGTTTTTGGGCAGAGGTATATCTTTCCTCATTTTTTCGAGATTCGTAAGAAAGGTCTGAGCCACCTGAGCAAAGGTTGTGTAATGATTGGTATTGTGACAAGCATGGCAGATTTGCCTAGGCGTAAACGGCATCAACCTAAAAGTAAAACAGCGTTAGCCTAGAAGTGCTTGGATGGAAGATAAAAGGTATGGGGGTACTTATCATCGTCGCACAAAGAGAGAAAAGCAGAAGAAAAGACACTCATCGAAGCTCATTGTTAGAAGAATGACCATAGCTGGTATTAGTTTTTTTTTCATACTCAATCTTATGAGTTGGGCCTCTACATCCACTTAACAATGTATATTATCGAGTGATCAATGTTTTTTCCCCCCCCCCTCCCTTTCCTTTCATTTCCATTTCGATTGCTACTGAATTGTTGACTGTTCCAATCAAAGGTTATAGTCAGAATCCTACCCAATCTTCCATTTCCAGGTAAAGCAACAATCTGTGTCTTCAAAACAAGTTGTAGGACAGGTTTTCATCTATGCTTGTTCGGGTCCTTACAATATCCTGGCCTGGTTTTTTGTAGCATCATATCTTTCAGTGCTTCTATTTTTATGCTTCTCAATGTGAATGTGTTCTATTAAATTTTCTATACCATTTCAGTTTATCTATCCAAAATCTCAAGGCAGTGTGCAATCAGTTGTACTGTAGGCTAGCTCTCCAATAAGAAAAAGCCTCCTGTTTTTCTCACAAATCCAGCAATGAGCTGGATGGATGACCTCCTCCAGATCAGAAGAAGAAAATGCACAATGGTGATGAATATTACCATGATTATCAAACCCTATTGCATGACCCAGCATGCTATGGCAATCTGCAAATACTGGCAGATCATCGAAGAATGGCTTATTCCTCAAACATCCGATGGGATTGTTGAAACATGGTGGTAAGCTGAATTGAATCATTTCTCATATTTCTGCGTTAATTGTGATTCCAAGATGCAAATCATGAATACAAAACGGATTTGATGGTCAGATAATATTAGATTTCGACGATTAGTGGCAAATTGGCAATCACTTGCCTTCTTGACATCCAACGACCCATCCATCTTTCCTCTGCTCGACAAGTAGTTGAACAAAGTGACACGGCCTACAATGATTTTGTATTAGTTGCAACAGGAGTACGTTCCGAGAGCTTACAAGTACAAATGTACAACATGATGAATATAAACCTTGGTTCTTTTATATGAGTATAGAAGATATACATACATTGTGTCTATAGGAGACGTATAGTTGCAATAAAAAATCCAAGCAAGTCCAAAGAAAGATTGAAAAGTGCATCACCACATCTTACAAGAGCTGAATCACAATCAAAGAGCCGAGCAGATGTAAAGCACATAAACATATCAAGCATTTACAAGGATTGCCTTATTACCGTGACAATATGTGCCAAAGATCTTGGTGTTAAAAGAGTAATACCCGTACAATCAAATCCATGCAAAGACGTGTTATAACATAATACCAATATACTCATGACTCCTCTAAAAACATTGTTTGTGTTGTAAACGTGGCCTGCCTTTTATAAGGAAGTGGAAGAGAGACAACATCTTTAAACTTCGGGGTTGGGTTCGAAGCAAGATCCTTCACTTCAATGCAAAGTAACGCAAGCTTGCACTATCGAATGGTCTTAACAAATATACAAATACGAACATGTCCACTATGGAAATGATGCCAATGCTGACTTCCAAATACAATTTTGCGTTCATTTTCACTGACAATGAGAGCACCGCCCGCAGACACCACAATTAAAAGACCTTCAATGATGCCACCGCGTACTACACTTCAATGATGCCATTGCCAATAAAAGATCATGATCACTTCAATCAACGATCTCTAGATTCCAGCAGCTCTCTAAAACGAGGCATTGGGATTTTGTGAAAAATATTCTACAACACAATATCAGAGTGTCAACTTCCAAGCTCTAAAGCAGCTAATACGGTTCTGAGGTGACCTTGAAGGAAAAGTGGCTATTGTATCAACCTGATGTATTTACACATGTTAATACCTGTAAATGTATTAGATGTATCTTCTTCAAGATCAGTAAATACCCCTATCTATGAAAATAATGCACTATACATCATGTTGAGACGAGAAAGGGTTTACCTCCATCGGTAGATATCAACTCATGGGAACCAGCTCATTCACCTTTTACTTACAGCAATACTCATTCATCTGATTACACTGACCATTATGCGCTTGGCTGCAAAACAAAGTGGACGGAGAAGCACACTCGAGATTCACAACCCAACCAATAGCTGCAGACTTGAGAGGGGCTTCAAAATGTCATTACATTTATATTGGATATCATTTGTGACATCCCTATACTTCTGAGATTCCAATGGAGATTGATATGACAGCCAGAACAGCCCTTGACGCTAACATAGGCTCCATATGCAATCATACTCAGGTGAATGGAGGAGTGACTTAACTATGATTTAAGCAGCACAAACAGTCAAATCGGTTCCATTATTAGATGTAAGGGGAACAAATCCGTTCACAAACAAACCAGAATTACAAGAAGAAGCACACCAGTAAAAAGAATTAACATTCCACACTGCCAATCGTTCATTGCTTTCATTTCTGGTGCAGTTGCTGTAGTCCAACCTTGTAAAAACACCCTTGTTATCTTTAAGCAGCAAGGAGCTTGTGATGGACGTGTCTTCGTATTGTATATACATAGTCGAGGCTTCGCCAGAACTTTCTTTAAGGCATGCAATTCACCCCATCAACCCATCCCAGTTTGGGTTCAGTGTCATTGAGCTTGGCGGTAAGAAAACTCGGGGGATCTTGCTCCGACTAACATTACCCATCACTGCAGTCCATGTCATAGACTCCACACTCGGGTATTGCTCGATTTCCTGTATCCTTACCGGAAGGAGTTCTTGACCTTCAACCTTTGCAAACAGCTCAAATTGCAGTCTCGAAACTGAAGGCCTGGTTCTCCACTCTGGCCATTCCTCAAGAGAAAAGCTCTCATCTGAGAGCTTCTTTTCCAACTGGAACTCAACCCTCACGAATGTTGCTGCTGCTACTTTAGCTCTTAGGAGCTTAAAAGACCCCTTCTTGTGTGCATCAGAACCCAGTGCAGACACCAATATCTTCTCCAAATTTAATAATCTTGAATCAGAGCCATTCACGGAAGGCAAAGGCCATAGCCAAGATTCCCCAGTCACATGATTCAGTATAGGAAGGGAGTTCATTTTAGTGGAAATTGCTTGTTCATCATGGTACGGTGATACTAACTTCACAGCCCCTGGTGCCAATCTCTTGACTCTTAATTTGCTCCTACTAGTATGTGATTCGTCCTTCATGCTAGACGCAATTAGAGAGGTTGGACCAACAAGCTTAAGAGATAATAGGGGTTTCTCTTCCGCACGGGATGCATATCGTAGTCGATCAGCAAGAGCTATGATACTAGCAGCTAGGCCACCACCATTTGAGATGCCAGGTAAAGGAAGGGGTAGCTGCAATGGTCGGGCCAAGCTTACTTCACGGGCTCCTTCAACTGTCACAACAGCACCATCGGCCAAAAGTACTTTTCTCAAAACCCCGGCTTCCACATCATTCTGCAGCCATCACACACCCCATAAACCATGAGAATCTTTTCCTCTCCTAACAAATTGCTGCACTACAAATGTCAAAATTTTAATAATGTAAAATAGAAACAATAGCATGCCCTTAAGCTTATGTGTCCATATCTGTATTTGTCTCAAAGGCACTATCATCAAAATGATGCCCACAACTAGTCATTCAGAGCCAGAAAATCCCCAACCTTCACTTAGATCCCAGATCTAAAACTTGACATGAACGACTATCAAATCATTGTAATGTGCTACCTTTCATCCTTTATGAAATTTCAGGTCATCCTCCCTATTACAACAGCTTATACTCATACAATATTAAATAGGCCGCTTGAGAATTGAGTATGAAATGATAACTATAAGAAAGTTTAGGATTTGGATTTATCAAAGAGTAGATTAAGAGGTATAAAGATGATACCCTGACTAAGTGGAGCTGTCTCAGAAACGTATGCCACATAGAAAGATGGTGATGTAATACATGATCAGTATTTTCTCAAACAGAGCTAATCATTAACCAACAATCCAGTATTTCCTGGAAGTAATAATGCAAGACTCGAACACCATCAATCTATCTTATAGGGAGATTAAGGTTTCAGGCATGTTGAACTTTGCTCTCTGTAACTTTATTGGGAGAAAAGGATAAGGACGAGGATGGAAATATGGGAAAGAAGTGGTTTCAAAAAGATTGAGTGGTCTAGCCATCTTGAACGTATATGGCAATATGTTCCAATGTATGTGTCAGCATACCCATCCAAGGTCAGAAACAGTAGCATTCTTTACTGAAAACGGTAGAATTAGATGTGAAGGAACAATAATAGCAGCTAATTGGTGGAATACATGTAACTCAGACAAACGATGAAATCTGGAGCTCATTGATTAAGGATCATTTGTTGCCTCCATGACAGAAACGTTGCAATGTGTAAAAATTGTGATCCATTGAGAGCGTTAAATTATGTAAAGCGTGATCATATTGAAAGCATAGGAATATGTGAAGTCCGTTCTATTCCTAGACATGGAATAAGCCAATTCATTGCAAAATGAGGTTTTTTTATGAGATCGAACAAGCTTCTCAAACTCAAATTTTCCTGGATTGGAAGAAACATGATGAATATAGTCTTAGATGGTATGCAAACGGTTCAATGGAAAATTGTAGCGTTTAGGACAGCCAGGTTGAGAGTTGGGAGTCCTAAAATACGATAAAGAAGTGTAGACGAAAATTGAGGGACTGCAAATGCATCAAATTTAAAGAAGCTTTCTCAGCCCTTTACCGGTGGAAGTTAGGGGTTTAAGGTCGCAATTATTCTGTATACATGCAGATTTATAGCTCTTTTCCTGAGATTTTAAGGAATAGTGTGTTTATTTCAGTACATGTATTGCCTTTTAATTTTTTTAGCTTCCACTTTCTCAATGCTTTCACATAACACGAGTGATAAGTTCACCACTTCAATCAATATTGTCCCACGACCCAAAAATCTGATTTGAGGCCAAGGTGAGCATCAACTTTCTCTTTCTCACTTTGCTACCAACATTTTTCGTTCCGGCTAACCTAGGATAACTTATTTGGCCTTTTCATGTATTTCCACATCAATCTAGAACAACATCTTCTTTCAAATAAAACAGCACATGAGATGACTTTGAAGGACAATTATTAGAGTCATTCAAACAATCGCAAGAGATAAGTGATCCTTGACATACCGGAACAGCGAGTCGCAATTGCTCTGCATCCTGAATCCAGAGTTCTACTGGGCCAGATAATTGAAACGGTGCCAAGATGGCTTGCAATCCTTGTGAGTGTGGATTATCTACTGTGGCTGGAAGGTTCTGAAATCCATTGCCTCCATAAGGAAGTTCATCGAGATATTTCCAAGTGTGAACTTCTTCAGATAACCTCAAAGGAATCAAGGTTTCTCCCACCTCAATATCAAACTCATACACAAGTGTCTGTCCAAATTTAGAATCTCTCGTGTCAATTTCAGAAATCTTCACATCATCTTTACTCCAGCCCAAAGTTGAAATAAGCGCATCAGCTGCATCCTAGCCAATTGTAATCAGAGAATCCGAGAATAAGATATGAAGAACAATCGCAAAACATTATATTTATTCATCCCTTCATCTTTCCACATCTTAATACCCTTAACTATTAATAAATTTTATTCAATAACAGTTCAAAAACTTCCCAATAAAGTTCGAGAAATGCATTTCCATTATAATAACTAGCTAGAAACACAACTATCTTAATATGTCTAATTAGACATGTAAAAACATCTCCAAACAGGAAGACGACAAAGGCATTGAAAATTAGGAAGAATTCCGAGCTACCCCACAAAATGAAATAGATTTCACACCAAATATATTACACACAAATTCAGGAAATTTTCTGTCAATAACTTAATAAAAGGAATAGTTTTCCGGGGAAGGATTGATGTTCCTCGACATGGCAGCAAAGGAGGGAATGGACCTCTCTCTCTCTGGATCAGATGCCACCCGTGACCCACTCACTCACACTCTTGTTTCTCTGTCAAAATAATTTCAGGAATCGGATTAACACGCATAGGCATGATTCATTTTTTTATCCCTATGCTTTGATGCACATCATGGAATGGATCGATCCGTGTACGAATTTCCCTCGCAGTCACCGTCGAACTCCGATCGCAGACATTCATTATATAAAGTACTGAGCAACGAGAGTAGCTACGTCTTGTTAACACGGATAGAAACAAGATAAAAACGATCTCTTTCTCCCTCTCCCTCCCTCTCTACCTCCCTCTCCGTTCTCCTAATTCAGGGTTTCGACATACAGAGACGGCTTGGTGCGTGGCGGAATGAGTCTGGTCGAGCTTGAAGACGGTGAGATCCTCAGCGAGAACGGCGGTGAGGAGCAGACAGAAGCAGGCGATCGATGGTCGAAGCAGATCCATGGCAGGAACAACGAAACGGATCGGATCGGATCGGATCGGATCGGATCGGAGAAGGAAACGTAGCAGGAAACGGCGGCACAGGAAGGAGACGCTGCGCAGAGAGAAAAAAAAAACAAAAACAAAAGAAAATAGAGAAGAGAAGAGAAATTCAAAATAAAAACAAAATCGAATTATTTAATTATTTAATGGGAGAATTAGCCCAACAAAATTCTAAATTACCTTTGATTAACGCCTAATCAGGAGTTTAACAGAAACTGCAAACTAACGCCTGATCTTTTCTCTTTTCCGCGAAAAAATTAACGCCCCGTTAATTCCGCACGTGCTCATCTCGTTCTCAATCGCTTCCCCCGTTAATCGATCCTGAATCGATTCCCTGAATTACTCGATTCGCAGAAGGCGGTAATTTTCAGAATCCGATCGATCGATTCACGAATTCGTACGGCATCAATCAAGTAATCGAGCGTTGCTTAATCAGTCGGTTCGGTGCTAATCGAACTCAACAATCGATGGATTTGGTGCTAATCGAATCAAAGCGCGCGCTTCAAATCTGGTAATCTCTTCTGGTTTTTTGGCAGGCGTTTAAAAATGTTTTGGGCGGGCGTTTTTTTGTTTTTGTTTTTTTGGGCAATTTTCCCAATTAGTTTTCTAAATAAATATATGACGCACAAAAGCAGGGCAACGTCCAACCACCGGCTGCCACGTGGCGGGGAACCTGCGGCCAGGGCCGTGCCACGTGGCGGCGGGAATGCCACGTATGTGCCTGCACGCATACATGCATGCACGCACGCACACATACATACACACAGCCACGCATACATACATGCATGCATGCATACATACATACGCACACCACCGACATGCATACCCATGCATGCACCCGCATCCATACGCATGCATAGCATGCATGCATAGCGCGCACATACATGCATGCATAGCGCGCACGCATCCATATGCATGCACACACGGGCAGGATGCATGCATGCGCGCATGTGTATGCAGGCATGCATGCATAGCCACACATGCATACGTGCGTCGGAGCTCGCATGCAACCTCATACATACATACATTCATACATACAATAGAGCTCGCATGCGACATCATACACACACGCACACATACATACATCGGAGCTCGCATGCAACATCATACACACACACACGTACGTACGTACGTACATGCATGCAGGCACGCATACACACATACTACATACATGCAGGCACACATGCACACATACATACATGCATGCACACAAACGCACATACATACATTCATGCACACAAACATACATACATGCATGCATGCACACAAACATACATACATGCATGCATGCACACATAAATACATGCATGCATGCACACACACACACATACATACATGCATGCACGCACATATACATACATACAGCCGCACACACATGCATACATACATGCACACACATACATGCATACATACATACATACATACCTCGGAGCTCGCATGGCGGCTTCTTGTTCGTCTTCTGGTTTCCTGCGCCCCAGGAGGCCCTTCTTCTCCTCCAAATCGCCCACGATTCATCGAATCGCTGCTTCTGCTGCTGCCCCTTTCGCTTCTTCCCTTCCCCCTTACGTCTCGGCGCTCCATCCTCTTCGCAGCAATGCCCCCCTCGCACTGCACCGCGCCAGAAGCGGCAGCTTCTTCCGGCATTCATGGCCGCCGTACCCTCCCAATGTCTCAGGTACGCTTCTCCTCCTCCTCCTCCGCCTGATCTCTTCCATTCTATCTGCTTGCGGTGCCTCCGCTCTTCGCCGAAACGTGCTCGGTTTTGGGATCACGCAAAACACATGAATGACGTGAATCCAAACGAAATGCTGTCCATTCTTTAGTATCCGATTCTGGAGAGTCGGATGTGCATGTGCAAAAATGCTCTTTTGTTTTTGCTCTCATGATGATCTGCTTGGCCATCTTGGCAAGGGGGAAAGATAAAATAAGAAGGGCTCGTCTAGGTAGAAGAATGATGAAGTTATCCATGAGAGACTCGCTGATTTATGGGACAGAGCAGAGCCCCTGGCAAGGGTGGAACTTGGGTTGTCTCATTTGTTTGCGACTTCAAATCTGTGGAAAGGGAGATTGAGATAGAGAGAGTTCAGTGGGAAGACAATAAGTACTTGCACTGGGGACCCAAACCGATGAAAAATCGGAGATGGAGATCATTCTCGTTTTTCTAATATACTTGGGATTGTGTCGCGATCAGGATATGTGCAATGCTTTTCTATCTCATGGTAGGCATGCCGTCTTTAAGCACATTTTTGTAAGTCAATGGGAGTATTGATGTGGCATGTCAAAAGCCTTTACCTACGGATAGCAGAGACACCAATCAGTTGTGATGTTAGGAACCTTTGTCTTGCATATTAGCGATTCAGCATGTTCAGTACCCTTGGGTAGTGTTTTCACACCAATCAATTGTTATACCATTGTAGTGTTTTTAACTCATTTATTAATATTGACTCCAAAAAATAGAGAGTTAGTGGTAAGGCTGCACTATGGAGACGAAGAGTTCATTAGTCCAAATCCTATATATTGCGGCAGTACTTGGTAATAGGAACGACCTATTAACTAGTCTTAGGAAGAGAAGTTCTTGTGCCCCACGAACTATTGATGATTGACATCCGGAACTTCAAATATCAAGATATACAATGAAACAAACATGGACGTGGCATTGGCTTTGAGTTGCTAAATCAGATCAACTTTTACTTATTAAAACAATATAAAGATATACCAACATTATGAGAAACGACGGGGAACCTATGCTTGTGGTGATCCACAACATCACATCAATACTGATTGCTGTTTTATTTATTGCTGTCTTGACACTTTTGAAGTAGATCATTATTCCTCAATAGTATCTAGACCTTTCATATTCTCGTGGTTATTGAGAAAGCATTAATGGCTTAGCTATAATCATACTTTAGTTCCAACTATTTACAAGCACATAGATCCAAACTCCTTCCTTACTTTTTTCATGCATTTTTGAACTTGGTTCTATTATATATACCTTGAAATGCTATATATTCATTTTGTTCTTATTGCGTTTGTGAGCGTGGTACTTAAAAAAGCACTAATGCATGGTTCTTCCTTCTTTTTCTCACATTTTTTGAACGCCTTTCTCTTATGTGTAATTTAAAGATTTTGTAAAATTTTTGGCATGTGTAGGTATCCTTAGAGCACGAGCTATAAACAACGCATCCATTCCAACTCTCGAAGCCAGCAATAGTGATGTCGTAGAAAGTCCAGATGAGGAAGACCAATGGAAAATCAAGATGCTTTATGATGGTGATTGTCCATTATGCTTGCGTGAGGTATTTTTCCATGCTCTGATTTATGTTATAGACAATAGATTCTATTAAGAATCATGTACTGTAAACTGGCAATTTTGTTCCTTAAAGTCTGTTCACATATTTCACGTTACAAATTCACATCCATTTGCTGTTTATTGTAGGTGAATATGTTGAGGAAACGTAACGAGAATTATGGCACTATCAAATTTATCGACATAAGTTCAGCGAACTACTCACCTGAGGAAAATAGTGGGATAGATTTTGCTATGGTATATGTTGTTGAATTTGGGGAAGTCGTAAAAAAAACTTTCTTTCATTTATGAGAGCACATCAATCCAAGAAAAAATGGGAAGCTTTGGTTTTTGTTGCTAAAAATGGCAATATTAAGTCACGTTTATAATTCTATTGTCTCCCTTGTTGAAGACTGAGATTCGTAAGTACCAAATCATTTTGAGACTGTTTTCCCAATTGATCTAGAAATAAATAAGTACCCAACTTAGCCAATCAAGCTATTCTACTGTCATTTTGAAAGCTTGACTGTGGCACAGACAAAACCATTTCTGATTGCCATGCTAACAAGTGTGTCCTAGCAAAGGCTAACTAAGCTATGTATTTTTTAATGCTCTTTTAAACAGCATATTAATATTTAACAAATCATATACAGGCAATGGGGCGCATCCACGCAGTTCTTCGAGATGGAAGTGTTCTCTATGATATTGCTGTGAGTTGGATTATGAGTTAATAATCGGATATCTTGTATCATTGGAGGATATGTTTTCTTCTTGTTAAATTACTGGTTTAATGTCTCTGAAATCATCACTCTATTTTGTTGGATTTAATCAAAATGCAGGCATTCAAGAGGTTATATGAAGAAGTTGGCCTAGGTTGGGTCTATGCATTTACGAGAATCAAAGCGGTTTGTATTGTCTACATGCTTCAATGTGTAGCTAAGCAAATTCTAAGTAGGGAGATGGAATTGCAAGGGTAACAAATCCATTGATGTGATGTTGGCAGATTGCAATTATCGCAGATTCTGTTTACGCAGTATGGGCCAAATATCGCCTTCAAATAACAGGTTTCTAATCGACATTCTGAACTTTGAAAGTATTCAACTCATGGGGACAGAAGATTTCATTTTTTAATCTATTAAAGCTTTGTCACTTTTCAATCAATTGGGGATTTGTTGTGAATAATAAATGCTCAGTTGAGTAACTAGCAGTGTAGTTGCAACACCTTGAAAGTGCTTAAGTGCTTCACTTTGACTTGCAGGACGTCCACCACTAAGCCAGATTCTGAAAGAAAGAGAGAGAAAGGTGTGCATTCCAGAATCATAAGCACTGAATTTTATTGTAATGATGTTACATGAGCTTTAACATAGTGATCATACATCTGTCAGGTTGAAGAAACATGTGGTTCAGACCGATGTCGAATTGAATGATGGAACAGGATGCTTCAACTCTAATCTATGTACAAAAAAACCTTGTATGGATTGAGTCTCCATTCTCTTTTATATTTGTACATTGTGTCAACACTAAGCAAGGCACTCTCTTCCTCCAGCCATTCTGAGGCTTTTGGTTAGGATGTTAAAACACTCGAGCATCATTGTCATATAGAATAGAGATAAAACAAATGTCTTGTTGTCATATAGAATTGAGATAAAACAAATTTCTTGTATCAAATTTCTGTTATCATATACATACATATGTTGTATGTTGGCTTGTGGGATTAGTTTGTTTACTTGGCGCAATGGTTTATCTTGATTAAAATTTGTGGTTTGAAAGGCTTTTAACAATAGGGAATGGTTCGATGGTTTTGCTTTGAAATGTTTCGACCTTGCAAAATGGCTCTTCCTTTTTTTTTACAGACTTCGTTTGGCTCGAGGATAACAGCATAGTGGTCAGGTTAGGTTAATTAGGCTTGATGGTATTCAAGGGAAAAATTACCGCATAGAAGGGAGAGCACATGAACAGAAGAAGAGTGAGTCTCTTGCAGAAGAAGGGTGTTCGGCACAAAATGAACTATAAACTGAACCAAACCGAACCGATGGTCAAACGTCTTGAGCTAGATCTCTGAATTGAGCAGCTAATGAATGATTCATTGGTTTGAGCCGTTTGCAACGCTTGGTTTCCCACGTCGACAACAAGGTCACATCATACGTAGTGCAAGAGTCTGGCAAAAGATAGATTGGAAGAGTTTGGCAAGATTTAGATTCCAAGGCGCAGGAAGAGACAACGAACAGCCTGGGGGAATCTAGAACCATCGTCGATTCCAGACGCTTTCGTGGAACGATGGGCAGAATCGAAGGGGAAAACAAAAATAAAAACACACAAAAAACCAAGGAAATGGGCACTTTCAGGCTTGCTTGCGTGCAGCATCGAACGCGAGCGTCTTCGCGCGCACAATCAGGATGATGATCAAGATGCCCATCTCGGTTCCGAGTGCGTCATGAAGAGTGCTGGCCCACAAAAAAATTAAATTAAATTAAAAACAACAACAGAGACGAAATCCCCGAAGAATCAGAGCTCAGAAGATGTTCTTGATCTCATATCAGACGAACAGTTTTCCCACTTATCCTACCCTTAAAACCATTCAAACCAGCCTTATAATTTATTCTTAAAGTTATGCCTCCCCCGGGGGTTTGGAACATTACGCTCTTGCAATGACAAATCAAACGTCGGGGAAATCAGTGTTTAGAACATTCCATTTGTCTTTCAGGAGATTGGAAACGCCAGTAGAAAACGGAGGGAGAAAGAAGGAAGAGGGTTCACTTACTGGAAGAGCGGGTTCAGGAACGTGCTCTCCTGGTACGTGTTCAGGAGCGCTATGAAGATCAAGTTGACAACGACGGAGAAGGTCGGGAACAGCCACACCTTGAGATCTTTATTCAACAGCTGCCAACCAACAAGACACGCGGCATAATACAATGAAGAAGCGGAAGAATCGGAAACAGAAGAATCGAAAGCAGAAGAAACAGAAGAAACAGAAGAAGAATCGGGAGCAGAAGAAACAGAAGAAACAGAAGAATCGGAAGCTGACTCTGAGAGATTCCCGACCTTGTAAAGCCTCCACGAAAGAACCGCGTACTCGAAGCTGAGGACAATGTAGATGGGGATCTTCCCCGGCCCGCCGGCTCCACTCTTCACATCATAAGCTCCCTTTGCGTAGATCGCGGCCGTGATGGGCATACTGAGGAGGAGGACAATGTCCACGATCGATGAGCCCGAGGCCTTTTGCTTCACTCCCAGAGCCCAGAATGCAGTGCCCAACGTGAGGAATGCGTAGAACACAAAGTTCAAGATGTCGTACTCCTCCTTCAGGGAAAAATTGCAAATTTCAAGCCATTCATTCATTCATTCATTCATTCATTCATTCATTCATTCAGTTTGTTTTAATGAAATTATCCTTTCAATTAGTTATAGCGAAACCAAGCCAGAAGCCATGGCCCTATGCAAACGGCAAATAACTCATCACAGCTTGTGTTGTTAGAAACCGCGTATTTTGTTTTTCATACATATAAATACAAATGCTGAGAAATGGATTCATTAATTGTTGTTGCGTAGGTTTAATTAATTAGTGGCAAAATTTGTATAATTAATTATTTGACATATTTATTAACAGAGAACGCTCTCTCTGTCAGAACGCGGCGAGTCAGAAGGGTGTTATATCTGAAGGCCCTTCCCAATATAATGTCTTTTCTTTACTTCTAATTCTTATTTCTTATTTTATATGTTTAATTTTCTCTGTTGGCACTCCGCTCTCTAAGACACAGACTGGCCCTGAAAATACAGGGGATCATGTTATATTTCATAGAACGTAACATTCGCAAGCTTCTGGTTTTGCAAACTTTCACAAGTGTTACGAGCGAACGTTATGTGTTTTTTTCCCCTGAAAAGACTACTCCTAAAAATTCTCCTTGTTTTTGAAGAAAAATGAATTTCTATTTCTTGAAAAGGTTTAAATACTTTATGAATTTTTTCACCAGACTTCTGATGCTTTTGGTGATTTATCAGATCTCGAATGCTCGAATCATTCTCGACTGCGTGTTTGCAGCTTGCGAAAGCATATGGTTAGATCATGGAGCAGAGCATGTCGTATAAGCCCCTGAGAAACAAAGATG
Source organism: Azolla pinnata (assembly GCA_037176905.1). Lineage (NCBI taxonomy): Eukaryota > Viridiplantae > Streptophyta > Polypodiopsida > Salviniales > Salviniaceae > Azolla > Azolla pinnata. The sequence continues at coordinate 35,778 of JBBBWG010008335.1, read as the reverse complement.
ATCCTTACGTGATAGAACCAGCGCTGGCCGACATGCCATCCGATCTCCCCGCAGATGCCGAGCATGAGGTACGCGAGCCCGATTATGGCGGCGACAGGGCTAGCCGCGCCGAGCTCCCTGAGCATGCTTTCCGCGTCGTAGAACACGTACATTCCAGCAGGGATCAGCACGAAAGCGAACAAGTGCGTGGCAATCAACGGCACTGCGACGATCGAATTCCACAGTTTACGTATACTTATATAAATCTATCAGTATGGAGGTCAGTCTGCATATCGCTGACATTCTTTAATTAAACTAGCCAACAAGTCGTTTAAAACCCCTAAAACCGTTAAACCACAACCAAACCAAGCCAAACCGTTAAACCACAAGCAAACCAAGCCAAATCATTTTACAAAAGCTCATGCTTAAACCATTGAACCCAAATTGAAGCTTCAACGGTTTTAGGCCGAACATTACTGTACTTCTAACTAGGGGCAGACAAATAATAATAACATCTACTACTTGTAGAAATTATTAGAAATTTATGCACGGGTTCTTAAAGCGTAGAGTCGTCATCGTTTTAAGTGGTTAAACCGAAACCAATATATCTTGAACCAAGCCAAGCCAAACCAAACCAAACCAAATGTGGCCTGAGCCAAAACCTAAACTGGTTTTTGAAAATCTTCAAAGCCTGAACCAAAACCAGCTGAAACTCGTGAGCCGTTCAGGGCCCATTACAAACAGGCTTTTTAATGGTTTTTTTATTCTGTTTTTGGCTCAAGCCAAACCGTTGTTCGATCCGTAATTCGACGCAACCATGTATGCATATAGATATAGATACAAATGTAATCTATATCTTTCATCGAGCCAAACCGTTGTTCGATCCGTAATTCGGCGCAACCATGTATGCTTATAGATATAGATACAAATGCAATCTATATCTTTCATCAAGCCAAACCGTTGTCGATCCGTAATTCGGCGCAACCATATATAGATATAGATATAGACATAGATTACATCGAGCTATGGATCGATACCTTTCATGTAGAGATCGATGAGCTTGCACCGTGCACTGGTGTCAAGATTGCAGTGGCACGGGCTAGAGGTTGCGAGCTCGTTGATGAAGACGCCGACCGCGGCCGCGACGACGGCGATTGCCACCCCGGCCACCAACGAGAATCGCACAGCTGTGGAACCTGCCCATTGGCAACAAATAATAATAATCCAAGGAAATCAACGATTCTGTTACACTCCCCACGCAAATCCATAAACACACATTCGATCGAGCCACTGGTGCATTGGTTGCGTTCGGAGCATGAATGTGACTGGCTTTAATTAAGGTTATTATAGGCATGTATATATGCGCCCGAAAGCAGGCGCAGATTCGATGGACGATGCATGGTTTAGAAAATCCGGTATTAATTTCGATTCTCTAATAGGATCTGTTTCTCGTCGAACCTATAAATGCACGGAACATAGTGTACCAATTCACCCATATCATCGAACCCTAGACAAAAACAGAGCCAGAGCCAGAGCCAAAGCCAAAGCCAGAGATAGAGAGGATGGGAGAATCGAACTAACTCATCGTGTGATGACAGATCGAGCTTTGGAGAACCAGCTGAAGGAAGCTTGCGGCGGTGTCTGAACCCCAGACACTTGAGACGCGGAGACGAGAGAGAGATAAGGTTTCCTTCCCCAATGCTGGTGATATAAAGATAAAATCAACAGATATTCTACGCGATGCGCCCACACCCACAATTTCATCCCAGAATACTCGCGATTCCTTATCCAGAGTGCCAGTTTTGTTTTGCCACATTTACAAACAGGATGACAGGCAACACAGAGGCTACTCTTTTTTTTTTTTCCTTTCTTTTTTCCCCCCCAAAGAATACATTCATTCACCAGTAAAAAAAAAAAAAGCACAACCATGAGCAAAGTGTGATCTCCAAGGCCACACAAATAAGGTTTTGAAAAATATATACTCTCTTGTCTTTACACAGGTAGCTACAGCAAATCTCTTATCCCAGTGCATGGATTGGCCTTTTGGTTACTAGAAAAGGGAAGTCTTGCGAGTTGCGACAAAGATAAGGGGGGCCCATAACTCACTCAAGCAAGAGCTCATCAAACCTCTTGCTTTTATCGCAACTACTTTGATTTTGTGTTGATTCCCTTTCTTTGTTAGGTAATTGATGATATGACAAGGACAACCTTCTAAGATAATATACTAACTCACTTAGAAAAACTTTTTTTTACAGGCCCTTGAGATTCAGACATAGTTATCTCAAGCCAAGCCCTAGATCGTCCTCGCGTCCTTCACCTCCAACGGCTTCTCCCACACCTCCTCCAACGCCTGTAGTGCCTATAAACCGAGTTTAGGGTTTAGGGTTGAAGGTTTACGGTTTAAGGTTTAAGAATTAGGGTTTCAGGTTTAAGGTTTAATGTTTAAGGTTTAAGGTTTAGGGTTTAAGGTTTAAGGTTTAAGGTTTAATGCTTAAGGTTTAAGGTTTAGGGTTTAAGGTTTAAGGTTTAAGGTTTAGGGTCCAACCCAATTGACATGGTATATACATTATTATTAAACGCAATCACATCCTCGCTCCATCGAAATCCCAAGGAACCCTAGAAAAGAAAAGAAACCCTAACCCTAACCCTAGCCAGTCAGGTAGCTTCGATGTTTGGCCACGTGTGGACGTAGCAGCTCCTACCCGATTCTGAAGCTGGTGGCAGCACCAGATTCCTTCCTACCAAGATTAACATTGTAGGATTAGGGGAATCTATGATGAATTAGCCAGCTTCCAGAATCTGAACACGAAATCCACCCGATTCCTGCCAAGATTGGTGTAGGAGAAGGGGAAGTATGATGAATTAGCCAGCGTAAGATTGACTAAATGATTGCTTGCTTGCTTGCTTTGCCTTGTTGCTGCAGAAGATGATCAAATTGTACTGAATCTTCAATGCATGTACTGATTGCCTGGTTCAGCAGAAGCATATAGATAGATAGATAGATAGATAGATAACATGTTTTTTCTTGCCATTTTTTTTGTTTTTTCTAGAGCTCTTCTTCTACTACTTTCATTCTTCTTATTCTTTCTTCCTCTTCTTTCATTCTCCATTCTTCTTTCATTCTTCTTCTTCTTCTTCTTCTTCTTCTTCTTCTTCTTCTTCTTTCATTCTTCATTCTTCTTTCATTCTTCTTTCATTCTTCTTATTCTTTCTTCCTCTTCTTTCATTCTTCATTCTTCTTTCATTCTTCTTCTTCTTCTTCTTCTTCTTCTTCTTTCTTCCTCTTCTTTCATTCTTCATTCTTCTTTCTTCCTCTTCTTTCATTCTTCATTCTTCTTTCATTCTTCTTTCATTCTTCTTCTTCTGAATCTTCTTCCATCTCTGTTTCAAATTAAATCAAACCAACAAAAATGGCTCCTGTTTCAGAAAAAGAGCAAAAAAAGGATAGTGTCCATGTAGGCATGAAAACCTGCAATGTATTGTATGCATGCATATGCATGTATGCATAATGTGTGGGTATGAATGTATGCATGTGGCCTATGCATGTATGCATGCATATGCATGTATGTATGATGTGGGTGTGGGTGGGCATGTATGTATGTGTGGGTGTGCACATGTGGTAGCATTTCTCAGACTTGTGCTGATCATCTCTCCCCTGCTGCTGATATGATCCAGTTCTTTGGCTCAAAACCTCTTTGGATGATGTGTGGAAAACAGAGAAAGGGGGAAAGAGTGATCTTGCTCCTCTTCCTCCTTCTCTGACACTGCTGCACCTTGATGGATCTCCATCACCATCTCCACTCCCATCCCTTGCCCTCCCCTGTTTCTTCTTCTTCTTCTTCCTCCTCCTCCTCCTCCTCAAGACCTCCTCTGCCATATCTATGGCCCCCTCCCACCCCCCTCCTCTCCCCCCTCCTTCCTTACCCCATTGCCACTGCCTCTACAATTGCTGCCTCCTCCATGAAGCAGCTCGGCTCCATTGCTACCTCCCCTCTCCTCCGGCTCCGGCTCTTCAGCAACATCGTCGCACTCCCCCCGCACCGAGATAAAGGTAAGTAAACAAAGAAACAAAAAAAAAAAATCCCTTTTGCTCAATGCTTTCTCAAATGTGTGCATTTGCCTATGATTCATGGAAAGCATTGTTAAAGAGAGGGGCGCCCAATTTGATGATTTAACATGCTTGTCAAAAAAGAAGGGAAGATGGGCTCCCCATCTCCGATGCTAGAGAAGCTATTTCTTTTGTGCCCATCGTGTTAATTGTTTTCACATGTTGCCAAATGTACCATCTGTGGCTATAGAGGCAGAAGAAGAGGAGGAGGAGAAAGCTGTGGAGGATAACAACTTCGTATCGCTGCAAAGTATATCTCACGTGACAATGGCTGCCCTTGTAACTGGATTTCTTTCATGTCCATATGCATGGGCTGATACCGAAGTTGCGAGTCTACAGGAAGTTGGGAATTGGATCAATGACCTTGATGCCGTAAAGAATGGGTTTATTTCTGTGAGTTAATCTCTCGCTACTCAGTAGAAATCGCATATGTTTGGTATGTCTCTCCATAGTTTTGAGGTTAGCTTTCATATGGATCCAGGCATTCTTGCTCATTTTCTTCTCGGAGATAGGAGACAAGACTTTCTTCATTGCGGTATTCTTCCTCCTCCATGTGCTTTTACTTGGTACCCTGCACATCAATTTGTGGAAATATGGGCGATTTTGAAACTGGAAACTAGTGCTTTTATTTGGTTCCCTGCACATCAATTTATGGAAATATGGGCGATTTTGAAACTGAAAACTAATGGAATATGTTCCTCTGTCATTTCACAAGAGTAATGGAACTCTGGTTTTATGGATTGGGGCTATTCTCTATCTGGTAATATGTAATTTTATCAACCCATGGAGCTGGCTTCAGAATCCCACCAATTTACAAGGTGCATATTCAGAATGATGTAGGACTTGAAATCATAACATTCAGATCTCTGCTAGGTAATCTCACCAGCTGAACTGTGCCAATTTCTTCCTGAACGGAATCGATATTTCTGGCAACATATGTTAAAGATAAAAACAACCAGCGCGAAAGGCAAAATAGCATTTTGAGAAGGCAAAGAGTATTAACACTTTTGACTTGCATGTGACATCTGTGCGATGAAAAGTTTTGCAACATGAGAACTGTAATTAGTCATGCTGTAATTATTGTATCTGTTTGAGATTAACAACGCACATCCAAGCTGAACTGTTGTTCTAACCTGAGATGTCACACTTGAGGGCATTCTAATATCACCAGTCATGGTACTTTTCCAAATATGATATGATATGCATAACAATATGACCAGACATGGTACTTTTCCAAATATGATATGATATCTATGGACGTTGAGCTGATATGAGGCACATTTTCATAACCAGAAATAACAGTGTGATAATGTAAGTGAAAGATAAGCCAGCTAGGGGTGAAAGAGGCATTGTATTTCACAGAGGAGACAAAGATACTACTATTTAACTTGTGCATTATATGATGGTCGAGGACCCATTGGGATCAGTACATTTGTATGTGGATTCCTTTGAAGGCAGAAAATTTATTGTCTACCTAAAAACATGTGTGCTCCTCTTATGAGGACGAGGAACATATGGAAATTTGAAACAGAAGATATGTAGTAAGAAGGGGATTATGGTTTTCTCGGTATTCTGGATTCTATTGCCAAGAGTGGAAGGATATGTATGGCAGCAGAATCGCAGACAAAAGTCACATGATCAGAAGAAGAATAGATAGACTCAATGTCTCCTTGCGGTGGTGATGGTGATATCCAAAGAAGAGCCATAACCTGTCTTGTTTGCTTGCAGATATGAATATACTTGAAAGCAATCAAAGTCATGGAAAGCTGCTATACTCTGCTACATATCATGTGCTATTTGCCTTGGAGACGTCATCCTTCTTAGAGTTACACTAGGGTAAATTCCATTGGTTCACTTTGTTATGGTCGGAAGGTTGATCGAGAACCTGGAGTTCATGCAGAGAGTGTTGGATTATGTTTAGTTTGAGCATCAAACTCATGACGGAAATTTATTAGAAATTCCACTGTTGATGATGGTAAACCTTCTTCTGATATAAATATTTATTTATTTACCATGATGATGTGCAGGCTCTCCTGGCATCAAGGAAATCCAATGTGGCAGTATTTGTTGGAACTTTTGGTGCACTCGTGTAGGATTCTTGACACTTTTCGGCAAACTATCTTTGTAACAAAAGTTACGAAAGGATTATGATTGATGATGGTTTGGGCTTGCATTGCAGGGCAATGACATTTATATCTGTCTTCTTGGGCCGGACATTCCATTACCTTGATGGGATCTTGCCCTTGAGGTGGTAGCTAATCCAAATAAATTTAAGAGGATGGCATGAAATTTTCTTGGTTGGGCCTGTATACTAGACATTTTGAGTGACAAGCTCACTTCCTCACAATGGCGCTCAACTCATCTAGCAGCTATTCTTGCATATTATTTTCAGCTTTGGAGAAAACGAGCTACCCCTCGATGATCTAGCTGCTGCTGTTCTTCTGGTAAAGAAAGACACTTTTCATCTCACTTTTCAATACCCCCTCATTTCATGTCTCTGGCTCTGGCTCTGACAAATGCATTGATTTATTACAGGGTTATGCTTGTAACTCATGCGATGACAATGTGACTAGCTTTTTAGTTCCATACTTAATCTGCATATACTTCATGTTCTCCAATATCTAGGGGCATTCAATTCTCTATTTTCGATTGATGGAAATGCTGGCTGCAAATTAATGACCTTTTTTCTGGTACTGTAGCTGTATTTTGGTGCCTCAACGCTTCTTGATGCAGCATCCATGGAAGGATCTAAAGCTGAGGAAGAGCAGCAGGAGGTAATGCCAACTGCATTTTGAGCTCGATTCCATGGTTGGTTAACTAGGCATTTAGCTATATGTTTCTCTGAAGTCTGTTCATGGATTGTCTCTGATTGTGGAATGATAAACCTTGCTTTGCTGAGAGTATTGAAGTAAATACTCATGGTTGAGTTTTATTGAACCAAATGAAGTAATCCATCATAGAATTATCAAGAAGAATATCTATATTTATAAGATTCACTAGATATAGCTGTGTAGGCACTAAGATCATAAGGTAACTATGTGATAGGACGTAAGTGTGAGGTAATGATTGTTCTACAATCTTGTGTATAATGTTAGATAACATGATAAGTCCTGTGCTTGCTTATCGAAACCAACTGAGAGGAAGCATAGAAGATAAGGGGGAGACCGGAGCAATCTGGGAAACAAGGGGCAAACTAATGGCCGAAAATTCAAACCAACCTTGTTAAGTGATGATCTGAGTTGCAAAGTATAATTCTATGGGGAGAAGTTGTTTTAGGATTGAGTCATTTGAAATTTCCACCGGAGGGATATACATTTCTCCTGATCCCATAGTGTGCAATTTCATTGATACCTTACTGGCAATCAAATCGACATGTTTAGGTAAGATGCAAATAATTGCCTATGTAGGTAGAAATTGGAATACCAAGTAGTCCAGAATCCAAATGGTATACCATATGTGTCCCATAAAAGTAAAAGAAAATTGTACAATGTCGAAATTGACCTGATGAATCTGGAAGTTTTGCGTATCGAAGATCCTATTCTCTCATAAGTCTTTCTATTGATTTGCTCTTCCGTTTCTTCTACAAAAATGATTGCCGACAAAATCGTTGATGGATTCTAGCTGATCATACATACTGTTTGAAAATAATGTATTTGGTTTTGGACATGTTTTAGGCAGAGCTTGCTGTTGCTGGGATATGTGGCAATGGTCAAGGATCGGCTATTGCAAGTACAGTGCTAGCCACATTTGCTCTTGTTTTTGTGGCTGAATGGGGTGACAAGTCCTTTTTCTCCACCATTGGTATGTACTGCTCTTTTCTGTGGCTTTTCGGCGATGTACTTCATTCATGCAAATCATATTATAGAATTGTTTGAATAGATGGGTAGGATTGGTAAGCTGTTGTTCCGTTCTTTGAGTTTGTCCTCTTGAATATTTTAGAATCGGCAATTGTTTTTCCTTCCACGAGGAACCAGTGAAACAGAGTATATTGTTTTGTCATTGTCTAGCACTGTCTGCTGCGTCATCGCCATTTGGGGTCGTTTCTGGTGCCATCGTTGGACATGGCGTTGCAACTCTGGTGAGAGAGAAAAGTGAATGTTATTCATTTATACATGATGTAATAAGAGGTGATCGATCGTTGCTTTATTAAGCTTTCTTTTAATCTTTTGTATGCCTTCAGCTTGCTGTTCTGGGAGGTTCTTTTCTTTCGACATACATTTCAGAGAAAGTAGGTACCCCATGTTTTCTTTTTTGGTAGAAAAGTTTTTACATTTGACGTTAACTCGATGAAAGTTTTTTTTGCATAATCTGCCGACAATGTGTTTAGAAATCATCGATTCAGATCATTTCTTTGCCTTAGCACATTGGCCATCTATTAAGTAGGAAGGCGACATACACTGTGGGCTATTCAGGTTGTGAAGCTTAGTTGCTATCCAAAATCTAGCTTTCTTTAACCATGTCACAGAATAACCTTCATGAGAAAGTTGGTCCCATTTTTTAGGCTGAAATCTAGTTACTATCAATGCCTAGCTTTCTTGATGCATGTCATAGTAGCATTGAAAATTAATTCTATCTTTGCTTAACGTTCTTGATGCACATCATAGTATAAAAAGATGCAAATCTCCAATTTTTGAGGGCGAAATCTAGTTACCATCCATGTGTAGCTTTCTTTATGCATGTCATCATCATATATGTATTTCAAGTGAAGATCCTGATCTTTGGCCCATCTATCTACTAGCCTTATTATCATTTATACAAATTGCATTCACGAGAAGATCCCACTTGATTTTATTGCATCTTTTTCAGGTAATAGCCTACATTGGTGGAGTTCTATTTCTTGTATTTGCGGCGTTCACACTATTTGAAACATTCAGCTGAGAAAAACATGTTGAAGTTCATATGATGCAGGCAACAACGATGACAACAAACTGCTGCTATACTTCTTATTTTGATATCGGGAAAATTATTCTTGACTCTTTGTAGACGCTTCTATATTTTACATCAGGCATTTCTTGAATCGTCTTTGTTTCTCCTGATTTTTAACCTCTTCTAGAAGACACCTGTATCATTTATTTCCACAGGAGCCTAGTACAAGGACCGGCATACCCCTGTTGAGAACTCGTAGCAGAGCTGTATCATTTATTTTGTAAAGAGACTATGTATGCATTACTCCATTTCTTAATCGACAGGAATATACATTTGTACTTGACACGGTTGTATTCTTCGAGGAACATTCCCTTTGTATAAGCATCATTCAAAGTTTTGGGATCACAAATAAGAAGGTTCCTCAGGGCAGATTTTCTTTTATAAATGATCTATAACATGAAATTCATGGCCATATATCCCTGGCTGGCTGAAGCAGCAATTTCATAGGTCATTGCTTGTGATTACAGCAAAGAAATGCTGAAAAGAGCTTCGTTAGCTAGAGCTGGGTGTTGCCTATCATGCTTAATTATCTGACTACAGCATGCTCTACCAACACTAGTTCCAAGTTCTTCGCATCTAGCATAGTACATGGTGTCATCCCATTGAACTACTGGAACTTGATTGGTGTTTACTTAACCTCGAAACTCATAATATCTGATAGTCAAGATCTCATGACAGTTGCACTATTATGTTTAGAGTTTACACAAATGTGTTATCAGATTATGTACGTGACATCCACTTCTTTATACTAATGAAATGGGTCTTCATTTGTTTTACCTCATGTTTTCACTGTTGCTGTACTAATTTTAACTAAATCTTGGGGGTGGGTATCAAAATGACGTCCCCATAACAAACACACAGTTTAGTCGTTGTAATACGTTCATTTTTCAACATCTAAAGAATCCGTTGATACGCTGTATTACGTTTAACTAAATCTGGGAAATCTGTTAGGATGCAATATCAAAATGACATCTCCATAACAAACACATAGTTTAGTCTTTGTAATACGTTCATTTTTCAACATTTAAAGAATCCATTAGGACATCCCAGGTTCATGGACCAAGCGTCCTGCCAAAATCACGAAGCCAAAATGTTGATCATGAAATCCACTGCAAAATTGTATTCGTGCACGAATGACTGTCCCAGATAGAATAACTGTTTTCTTTGCATTACATCCCTTTTCTAAAGAGCTTGGGCAAACAGGAGTTGAAACATCAGGACTTGAAAAAATGTATGAAACTGGGAGATAGACAGATTGGTGGACTCACATGAATAGCACTTAAATGAATGTAGATTAAGACGAAAGTTAATAAATAATTCTGAACACAGACCGGACAATACCTTGTCTTTCTTCTTGCATTGAATTGTAGATATAAAGTTAAGAATCCACAACGCTCTCTTGTGCTTGAAGTCCAAAGAGAATTACCCGATAGATTGCTAATCACACCAAAGTTGAAAGGCAGTTTTCCCATTTCAAACTCCTTGAACTTCCATTAGTACTGACTTTGAACACCTCAGATTCTTGATATGCCGCTTGACAATAGAACCTACCTAGAATGCAGCCCTCAAACCACATATCTTCCATATTTTTGGGAGCAAAAAGTGACATATTTAGACGAGGTGATACTATGACCTATAGAGAGCAGGATATCTTATTATAGCAGCATTCTCTTCTAAGTGTGAAAGCTTCGACACACCACTAAGTGAAGTGAGTACACCTGGTGTGGTACGTGCAAACTGGAGAGCGCATTGGATATCTGTTCGTGAGTTCCCCAACTCAGGGAACTTTCCTTTCACATCTGGCCCTACTCCTCTCGCAATACTTCCCTACAATCATGGCAGACAAAGCAAATTATCAATATAACGTTGCAATATTAGGTGTATGAAGCTAGCCGTGCACATATATCATTTTCACCTGAAATAGTGGGGACGATGAAATAACATTGATACCAAGCATAGCTGCCGCTTGTAGTAAAGGAAAGCGCTTGCCTTTCACGCTTTGAGTTGGGTTGTTGGCAGCATCTTGCAGATGCAGGTTCAGAGGAGCCATCACAACCTTGAAATGATGATTTTCACCTAGTGTTCAAACAGTAAATAATTTGAGAATATGAATAAATAGGAATTTGGAAACAATTCTTTGTTATTCTGTATTTCAAGCATCAAATCAAACAAAAGGTTCCTAAAGTTTTGAATAAGTCATGCTTTACCAGCGGCCTCCTTAGCAAATTTTACAAGCTCCTCTAGTGATAGATAGTTCTTGGATCCTGATGTGGTTCTAAAAGCATTCCATGAAGACACACCATACATAGAGATTTTGCCATCTGCAACAGCCTTCTCAAGAGCTATAAACACTTTCCGCAGCCTTGAAAGGATTGTTTGCCGAGGAACTGCACTCATTTCAATCTCCGGATTGTGGACATAGTATATATCAATTGTCTCCAAGCCAAGATTCCTTCTGCTAATATCAAGCTGTAAAAAAATCAAAATGACAATTTCTATCAGTTGCAAGAATCTGCAAATATCTGCTGTAAAACTTTAAGAACCTTTTTAACATATATTTCACACATTTTAAGGCTGCCAAATACTTGAGAGATTCTAAACTGCAGCATATAAAAGGCAAGTACAGGCACTTGCACAAACTGCTAAAAAAGTAATTGCAGCAAGCAAATCTGTTATCCATCAACCTTAACTTCATACAGATATCACAATGACAATCTAACCAGTATTGTTTGAGCTATGGTACTTCAAAATGTGCAAATTAATACCATGATTAAAGAAACTCACAGTCAAGACCCTGATTCATATACACCATCATTCATAACATCCGAATATTCCAGGATATGTGAGAATGATTGAGGTCAGGAAATATTATGATAATAATTTCATAAACTGATCTCTCACAACATTCATAACTAGACAATGGCAAGCATAATTGTAAAGTTCTAAGGAAGTCCATCGCTGTGTTTGTGGCATACATGTACCATTAGAAACAAGTTTATTCAACTCAAATGGTATCTCACCTGATTTATAATGAACGGTGCCGAGAGCGAATGCACACCACCCACAAATTCATCCCACTCAAAAAGTCCGGTTTTTACATACTTATCTTCAATGTATGTACGGGGTTCCACACTTTCTCTGTAGTCAAAAGAAAGAAATCCACCCTTTGTACACACAAGAACTTCGTTTCTTCTGATGATTCCCTGGCTTATAGCCTTTGCCATGCATTGTCCAATGGCTAGCTCACTGTGCATACTGCGATAATTGCTTGACCTTCATATACCCCAAATATAGCACCAGATTACAATGAATGCAAATTCTATGAATTATGCTTGTTACCAGTCTATGAGAGATTTCCAATTGGCAACACACTTACGTGTCAATGACATTAATGCCTAGGTTGAAACCTCTGATTATCAACTTGATATACTCTTTATCTACTTCTTCATATTCACTTCCCCCAAATGTTCCAATACCAAGAGAAGAGACAATAAGTTGACCAAGCTCACCACCAGCATTCAACTGTCGGAAGTGGCCAGGCCCTGGAAATGCAAGGTACACCATAACCAAACAAGCATACGAAATAACGAAAAGTCCACAGATTACAGCCAAAATTAGACGTGTAGATAATATGAGACGCCACAACCTCGAAAAGGGCACAAGGGATATCTTCAACATGGATAAAATGAAATTTCCTCGAAGAATAGCTGCACCCTGTTTTTTATTTTACATCGTGAAGCTTCTCAAGTGTCCTTTTATAGCAACCACGACGGTACTAAAACCCAGTAGAATATATAAATGCATAGAATACACGTTCAAACGTAACCAAATGCATGCATATCTAAATATACAGCTGCAACACAAACACAAAACCTCAGACGTCCAACTACACACAACAGAAATACATCCCTGCACTTTTATTTGACATAAACACATACCCATCTACATATTCCAGCGTAATACATACTCATGCGTACATATGCATTACGTTGGAAAAATGAAACACAAAGTAGAAGATATGACTTCTTTCAACTGTAAAAAAAAAAGAAAAACATTAACTTTTTCAATTTCTAATTTGTTTTGGGTTTGTACTGACCTGCAGCATTTCCTATTCTCTGAGCGTATTGAGAAGTTCCATAGTAATCTGCTCGGCCGGGGATATAAGCAGCAGGCTCCAGAGAAGGGTCAAAGGAGGTCACAACCGAGGAGGCGGAGGGGGTTGAGGAGGAATAGGGCGAGGGGGATGGGGAAGAGGATGAATAAGAGGCACGGGGCAAAAGGGAAGCAATACGGCGAGGAGGAGACCACCGGAGGTGAGATGCTCGAGGGAACAGAGCTCTTGTCATGGTACCTCTGTCGGTATGGTTGCTATTGTACAAGAGAACGGAAGAAGCAGAAGAAGAAGCAGAAGCAGCAGCAGCAGAAGAAGCCGAAGAGGACGAGAATGGAGGAGGAGGAGGAGGAGGAAGAGAATGGAAGGCTGTCGCGACTGCTGCTGCCATGGCTGCTCCTCTGCAACACACAAGAGGTATATATCTATCTCTTCTTCTTCTTCTTCTTCTTCTTCTTCTTCTATCAACAAATTCTCCTCTGTATGTATATATATTATGTATGTAAAGTGATGATATTTTTGCTCTAACTAGTTCCAATCCTTGTATACATTACACAAAACACTCTTTTGATATTTTCTGCTCTTTTTCTGCTGTTGTAATCTAGCTTGATTTTTTTCATCAGCTAAAATCTGTAGCTAATCAATGGCTTCTCGAAGACTCGGATTGTGCTATTAAAAAGAAGGACGGGGCCTTTCTGATCGGGGCATTTGCAGCTGTAGACGGATCGATGCAATTGGGCTTTCTTGTCATCATCCTCTTCTGTATCCTCGGTGCGCATCGTCTTCTTCGGCTGTTGCTGGTGTCCAATGCAATTTTGGCCAAGTTGCGTGCGATTCATCGTTCTCCATTCGATGGCGGTGCCTGTCGAGCTGTAAATTTCTTCTTCCCTTGGTTGCTATAGCTTTCCCGAGGTCCGATTATCCGCACGATTGTTTCTGCTCGTGCTCGAATCCAGCTTCGCCAGAAACCACGGGTAACGAACTATGGCCGATCTTCATTTTCCGATGCGATGGTGGTGAAATGTAGAAAACCCTAAACCCTGTTGTTTTGCCAAGCGGATTGGGTGGTTGTTGAGCAATCCAAGTGAGTACATTATGAGGTCAACGACTTCATGTATCCCAGATATCTTCTTTGCGAGAACGAATCTGGATGTCTCTAGTTGCTATCGTGGCTTTCGATTAGGCAGATTCATCAGCAGAAAAGGAATGCTTTCGAGATCAGCAGGAAACGATGGAGGGTTTGTCGTTCCATTCACACATGTTCCCAATTGATTGACCGACTCACTTTACTAGGTCACAAAAATTGCAACCTTTGAAACCTCTCTTTCCTTATTTTCCCCCATTTTCCCCGTAAATGTATGCTTGGATTAAAACAACACAACAATACAAAAAAAAACCCTTGTTACTTAAAATTAGTGATGCGGCAAGGTTGACCTTCTAAGGTGTTGCAGTACCGAATGACATAAATCTGGCTCCTTTGGGATCAAAGATCCAATCAAACATAATTCTGAAAATTGCCAAATCAACTTCCTATTTACATTTGTCGAGATACTCCGCCAAGCTCATCAAATAAGAAATCGTTTTCTAAAAGCTCCAACTATTACCATAAGATAAGCAAGCGCAATCTCATACAACAAAGGCCGATAAAATCCGATCACCTTCAACGAAAACCCATTGAAAACGCGACAAAAACATTACCGGCTAACAATCGTGATGTACTCATCCAAATAGATTTATTTAACAAGAGGGCAAGAAATTAATCTTCTTTCTTCTTCTTCTTTCTCAAGGTTTCCATTCCTTTGTCTTTTCTTGAGGTCTCGGGTTCAATTCTCGGTTTTTCATCAAGGTACTCCAGCAAGCCCATCAAATAAGAAATCGTTTCTGAAAGCTCCGACTATTACCATAAGATAAGCAAGCACAATCTCATACAACGGGGTCAATAATATTCGATCACCTTCAACGAAAACCCATTGGAAACGCGACAAAAACATTTCCGGTTAACAATCGTGATGTACTCATCCAAATAGATTTATTTAACAACAGGCCAAGAAATTAATCTTCTTTCTTCTTCTTCTTCTTTCCATTCCTTTGTCTTTTCTTGAGGTCTTGGGTTCGATTCCTGGTTTTCTCCCTCGCTCGGTTTTCCCGCCATTTTTCTGCCGGCGTCTTCCCGCCATTTTTCTGCCGGCGTCTTCCCGCCATTTCCTGCCCGCGGTTTCCCGCCATTTTCCGTCGGGGGCTCGCAGGCGGCTATGGTGCGAGCAGATCGACGACGCGATCGACGGGAAAACACAGAGAGCGAGAGAGAGAGAGAGACGAAGACAGGAGCCCTAAACCCTAAACCCTAAACCCTAAACCGGGGCAGAGCGATGGGAGCATCGAGACCATTCGCGTGATCCGGGAGCAGCGACAGCCGCAGCTGCATCGACGTCACCAAGGCGATCCTTCTCTCTCGATTTCTCCTTCAAGAGGTCTAAGGAGGCCGGCGGATCCCTCGATCCGCTCAGCAGCAAGCTCCGAGGGAGAAGCGCAGCGTTGTGTACATCCGGGAGAGGATCGGAGCTAGCCCGAAGAACCGGAATCGGGAATCCATGGCGCCTTCGGATGCTCAGCACGGTCTGCGTCGCCGGGGCCCCGCGTCGGGAGAGGCATCTTCAGCTCGAGCCTCAGCGCTTGCTCAGCTTCAGAGCCTCCGCCAGGAAGGCGGGAAACGCGTCGACGCCTTCCAGCTGAAGCTCGAGGACAAGATCTACGACACCCTCCCCGATGCAGATTACAACTTGCTCGTCGCCAAGAGACGCCAATCCGACAGAGGCTTCGTCGTCGATGACAGTGGCCTCGGCTACGAAGATCTCGGCGAAGAAGAAGACTGGGGGGTTGATGCTCGCCGTTATTCTTCTGGTGATGAAGAACACGATGGAGATGGAGATGGAGATGGGAAAAAGTCCAGAAAGACGAAAGCGAAGCCTCCTTCAGGTGCGGTGGATAAATTCTCTGCGTTTCTCGCGCAGTTTATCCTTTACTGGTTACTCAATTCTATCACTGCGCATTCCTTCATCCCGGCTTCCTTTCCTACGACTATTCTTGTCTTCTTTCTTCCATAGCTTTGTCCTTGATCATTTCTTTCCGTCCCTGTACATCTAATGCTGTTCCACGATCCTTTGCATCATAAGTATTGCCATGGAATGCAGCAGGTAACGTCTCTAGATTCCCACTTGTAAGTGTCAAGCTTTGCACTTTCGGCAATGCCACTTAATCCTTAAATGACTTTCCTTCTGTCGTCCACAATGGATTACTCACGATGGCTGTCATATCACCTCGAACTGACAATTTTTGTCCATGTCTGGGATGTCAATTCTGACCAAAACTCAAATTTTATCACGCACAATTGCCTTCTTGCCTTTTTACACGACGCTCTAGATGTTCATGGTTTCTATTTGTCGGTCGTTAGTGTTGATGCTTAGCTTAGGATCTCCTGGAATGCCATTCTTATCGTAGAGTCTTGCCTTCTCTTTGCATCTCACGGTTTCCTTCTATTTCTGTCACTTGATCATATGTACATTGATTATTGGCTTCTGTGATCTTTTCATATAGTTGTAGTTGTCCCTGTCTAGATCATTGGTTGTTCAGTCCAGATGAAGCTCTAATTCTCCTAAAAAATGTCAGTATGAGCTCACGTCCATTACTTATGCAAGTGGATTTTTAGCTTCTGTAAACCTTTTTCATTTGTATATTTGTCTACCTTCAGCTTATTAAGTTGTTCAGTTTATGATGAAATTCTAATTCATCTCAGAAACGAGTTCAAGTCTTTTACTCGGGAACACATTATTTCTCATTACACGTACATTACCATTTCCTCCGAAATGCGATTGGTTTTCTTGCTTCCAAAATCCGTTTTTGTCAAGTCTTTTAGAGCTTATGATCTAGTTCTGGTTTTGAATCAAAATTTCAGAGTCAAAGAAAGAAGCAGCAAGCAAGAAGGCTGCTTCTTCTGCTGCCACTCTTCTAGGAAGGCAAAGGGTTTCGAGTATGTTTGCTGCAGCATCTGGGAATTCTGCGCAGAGAAGAACAAATTCAACAGTCATTAAATCTAACCATTCAGCAGACAATATTCTCGAAGATGTCCTTGCCGACATAACAGTTGATGATTCGGATAGAGAACGAGAAAGGCTACGAAGACGAGGAGGTGATGAATTCAAAGTAATCTCTTGCTATTGTAATTTTCACACACAATAGTCACATCTCTAAAAACAATTCTTCTTTTTCCCATGGTGTTCAGGATCAGCATCTAAAAGAACAGGATCGAGTGTGTCTGCATCCAAGGAAATGTCGTCACCACAACCCATGCAATCTTTATATCCTCAGAAAGAAAAGCATGATATGCTGTCTTTTGATAACGATGCGCCTGCTGTTTCAACCTCTTTCCCGAATGTGAGTAGCCATGATAAAATAGAACAAGTGGACAATGATTCTTCCCATTTCCACGAAAGAATTGCTGAAAAATTGCCTCCTCAGCAAGAAAACTTTACACCAGAGGCTGACACCGGTCATGTTTCAACTGATTGTGACATGAAAGATGTTGTCACAACTGTTAAGGTGGAAAGTTGTGAGACTCGAGTTGGCCTGAATGCTAAAGTTACAGATAATTCATGGGATAAAAAAGCTCCGACCCCATGGCATGCATCTATTGAGATAGGTGTGAAGAAAGAAGAAGCAGATGATATATCTATGCCACTGGATGCGGGTACTCTCCCATTAGATTCTGATGGAAAGCTTGACTTTTTCCTCATTGATGCTTATGAAGAAGCTTTTGGGGTTAATCCTGGCACAATATTCCTCTTTGGTAAGGTAAATACTCTACCCCGTCCCTTGAAAAGATAGCAGTTTTATTGTTGTTCGGGAAAATGATATCTGATACTATAAACGGTTTATAATTTTGTACTGTCCAAGGCATGCCTTCAAGTTGAACACTCAATCAGCAACTCGCATTCTTTATATCCTCATTTGCTAAACTAGTCAGCATGAAAGGTTACAGTAGTACTATCATGGTCTCATTCAAATGAACCTTGTGGCTGCAAAATGTACCAGTAAATCGTTTTTGTTCAACTTATTGTCCAAGTTCTTCAATAGAAGTTCTCCTTCTAAAGCTGCCTCTGACTGTCATGAAAATGTGATCAGTTAGTAAAAATTATTTAGACGACTTGATTCTCCTGCAGGTAAAATCGGGGAATAAATATGTCAGCTGCTGTGTAGTTGTTCGAAATATGCAACGATGTGTCTATGCTGTTCCTTCCCCAAATGTTTTTCCCTCGCATCTGCTAGCAGAATATGAGCAAGAATCCAAATTGACAAGTAACGGGAAGCAAAGCGAGTTCATGAAACGGTTGCAGGTAATACATTTTACTAAATTATCTTATCACTTTGCTGGCTTACTGTAAGAAGTCATTGTTTTTTATCCTTTTGTTCCTGGTTGCCCTTAGGAAATGTCTAAAGACCTGAAAGCTGAGTTAGCTCAAAGTTTAATGGATATGGATGTGAATGTATTCAGAATGGCACCTGTGAAGGTATGTGTTTCTCAGGTTACTTTGTTCGTTCTTATAAAGTTTTGGAAGGATTCCTAGTCATAAAGTTGGAGCTGATGTTTTCAACAACAGCGATCATATGCTTTTGAAAACCCAAATGTTCCTACGGGTGAAGAGTACTATATGAAATTAACTTATCCTTTCAAGGTAAGCATCGCTCTTATCAAATGTTTTAGATGCCAGTTGTGTCAGCATTGCATCATATCTCTTTCACATGTAGAATGCTCCATTTCCTGCTGATGCGAAAGGGAAACATTTCTTATGTCTTCTTGGAACACACATCAGGTTTGTGCTTGAATTGATGCATTGTGCTGTTTGGACTCGCCTAAGACAAGCCCTGAGCATTCATTTGGTATTGCAGTGCTCTGGAGCTTTTTCTGATCAAGAGAAAGATTAAAGGTCCAACATGGCTCTCAATTGAAAGACCAACATCAAGTCCCAGCTCCTCCCAGGTATTAAAGGCCAAATATTTTTACTCAAGGGATGATAAATAGTATCTCGATTACTATTTATATGTTGATTTCTGTGAGAGATAGGTTAGCTGGTGCAAAATGGAGTTTGTTGTAGAGTCTCCAAAACAGATAGCAGTTTCGCCACCTGGAAAAGCTCCTCAAAAGCCCCCACCAATAATAGTTGCGTCGTTGAATTTGAAGACTGTTATAAATCATAAACACAATGTGAATGAAATTGCATCTGCAGCAGTGATGTGCTGCCAGAACGTAAAGGTGCCACATGAACTATGCCCTTTTTTATTAAAAATTGTATATATTTAGTAGTGAAGATGTAAAATGAACCTAGTATCAGTGTTTATTACCAGATTGACATGCCGATGCCACTAACTGAGTGGAATACTCATGATGTTCTTAGCCACTTCAGCATTGTTAGAAAACTTGATGGGGGTATTTTTCCAGTTGGTTTTTCATCAGAAGTTGCACAACTAAATAGCAAAGCAGGCTCAAATGTTCTAAGCCTGGAGAGCAGGTTGGTTCCGTATATAGTATTTATCTATGTTATTCTTGTCCACACATAGTGCAAACGGGTATGTTGTTTGTTACTGGCTGAAGATATTGGATGTTGACCTGGCAGTGAAAGATCTTTATTGAACCATTTGCTTAATAAAATTCATCAACTTGATCCTGATGTTCTTGTTGGACACAATATATCTGGTTTCGATCTTGATGTTTTACTTCATCGTCTTCAAGTGAGTTTACTCTCCAGATTCTGTACATATCCTGCTGAGCAAGTGATGCTTACACTTGAAGGATATTTCAGGCATGCAAAGTGCAAAGCAATATCTGGTCAAAAATAGGCCGGCTTAGAAGAAGCTCAATGCCAAAGCTTACTGGTGGTGGTAACCTTTATGGAGGAGGGGCTAGTCAGGGAGTACTTATCTGTATGGCCGGAAGGCTAATATGCGATACATATTTAGCTTCCCGTGACCTTCTGAAAGAAGTACGTTTGTATTAGTGTTTATCTAGCAAAAAAGATGGTATGTTTGTACCTGTCAATAAGTGCATATTTGTCGTTTCAGGTAAGCTATACTCTCACTCAGCTATCCAAGAGCCAACTTGGAAAAGATAGGAGAGAACTATCACCTACCGATATACCAAACATGTACCAATCATCAAAGTCTCTTATAGATTTGGTAAAATAATTCTTCTTTTGATGTCATATATGACAAAGCTTTTATGCCTATCCTGACTACGAAGCTGTGCGATAGATTGAATGTGGTGAAACCGATGCTTGGTTGGCTCTAGGATTGATGTTTCGTCTCAGTGTGCTTCCATTGACACGTCAATTAACCAACATCAGTGGCAATTTGTGGAATAAAACACTTCAAGTACGTTTTTCTTCAACTGTTACCTTCAAATTTTTTGCATGATTATAAGAAATCGTATAAACTTTATGGCAGGGTTCTCGAGCCCAAAGAGTGGAATACCTTCTCCTCCATGAATTCCATGCAAGAAAATTCATTGTACCAGATAAATTCTCAATTCGGGATAAAGAGAATCTGGCTCATAAAAGGAAGGCAACTAAAGAGGTTCAGAATGAGAATGAAGATATTGGTGAAGAAGAGCCGCATGCGTTAAGTGGAAAGCATAAGAAAGGGCCTGCATACATGGGAGGCCTCGTTTTAGAACCCAAGAAGGGTCTCTATGACAAATTTGTTCTATTGCTAGATTTTAACAGTCTCTATCCTTCAATCATCCAAGTATGTGGACTGTCTGTTGAAATCTTCTATGCTATCTTGAATTCATTCCTGATTTTTATGTTGTAACACTCGCAGGAATACAATGTCTGTTTTACCACTGTACAAAGCTCTGGAGATGGTGTCATACCAAGCATACCTTCAACAGATGTTCCTGGTGTCCTTCCACAAGTGGGTTTGCTGACTCATTGCCCCAAAATAAAGGCGTGTCACAAAAAGCTTACAAGATTTCTGGCTTGTTTTTTCTGATGATAATTTATAGATATTGAAGAGCTTGGTTGAACGAAGGCGGCAAGTTAAGAATTGGTTAAAACAGACACCTGATCCGTTGAAGTATCAGCAGCTTGACATTCAACAACAAGCACTTAAGCTTACTGCTAATAGGTTTCTTAATCTCTTTTGGTCAAAAATAGAGTTTGACTTGGAATAACTTTTTGGAGCACTTACGTTCTTAAGTCATATTTATGGTTCAAAAATTATGACAGATGAGATTAAAATTAGTTATGGTCTTGCAGTATGTATGGGTGTCTTGGATTTGTGAATTCAAGATTTTATGCGAAACCGCTTGCAGAACTCATTACCTCACAGGTACAGGGAATATTAGGGAGCAAGGTCATTAAGCCATGACTACTTGTGAAAGCAGTCTTGATTACTTAGAATACTGTATAAATCTAAAAAAACTATAATGATGATTCAGCACAGTTGAGTTTACTTGCTGGAAAGGAAGTTTTAGTTGGGCACCATTCTTTAACTCTTGAAAGACATAGTGAGACAGTAGAAAGTAATGGATTAATTTCTACATGTGAGCGTGATAATCCAGTGCAAGATAGACAGTGTTGCAGGGTAGAAAATTTGTACCTTAATCCGCATTCCAAGAAGTCTTGTAGATAATCATAGATATGATGCAAAAATCTCGTGAGTATTGATGCATAATGTTTGTTTTTTTAACTTTTCAGGGAAGAGGTATATTACAGGACACAGTAGATCTCGTTCAAGGAAGTCTAAATCTTGAGGTCTGTATCATTGGTTTCTTTTGTCAATGTTAAGCCAACAAGAGCATGCTGAAGATGTGACACAATCTTGTTCCAGGTTATATATGGGGACACAGACTCTATCATGATCCACACAGGAATAGAAGACCTTCAGATGTGCAGATCAATTGCTGCCAAAGTGATGAAAGAGGTTTGGTTATATGTCTGTTGTTTTTCTTACTTATGCCATTGATTGAGCTCATGTTTTTTGTCCTTTTAAGTAGGTCAACAAGAGATATAGGCTTTTGGAGATTGATTTGGACGGCATTTTCAAGCGCATGCTTTTATTGAAGAAAAAGAAATATGCGGCCATCAAAATTCAAATGAATGGTGATGGAACCTTTCAGGAGGTTCGCATGTGCGTTTTTTCACTTATAGAGATATTACAAGTTGTGATCTGAAGTTCTCTGTCTGTGCATGCATACAGGTAATTGAACAAAAAGGTCTAGATATTGTGCGACGGGATTGGAGTTTGATATCGAAAGAGATTGGGAGTTTTTGCTTGGAGAAAATCTTATCGAGAGGGTATGCTATTTGACTTCTACATGAAGCCTCACTTTCTATCTACAATTCGATCTGCTTGGCTCTGAGTACTCTCTGCGTGCTTGACTTGCAGAACTCGTGAAGATGTTGTAGAAGCCATCCATTCGCAACTTCGCAAGGTAATATTGCAGTTTATCCCTTTTTTTGTTTCTAGAATTAGTAATTGGGTCATAAATACAGGGTTCCTTATATTTCAGCTGCAAGAGGAGATGAGAAGTGGACAAGTTGATCTTGATAAATATGTCATCACGAAAACATTGACTAAATCTCCAGGGTCTTATCCTGATGCGAAAAGCCAGCCTCATGTGCAGGTGGAAGTCTTATCAAGTCAAGACTTTTATGGGCAGTCCTGCTTCAAGCATGCTAAGTTAACTAATGTACGTGTACAGGTCGCATTGAGGTTGAAACAGTCCGGACATCGTGTTGGTAGCTCTATTGGAGATACAGTACCTTATATAATTTGCTATGAACAGGTACTTGGCTTTTTAAGGATAGAACCTGGTTCTTTTCTTTTCGTTGGCAATTATGAGTTTTTATGGCATTCATTAGCTTTTGTGGCTTACTGACAGGGTTCAATTCCTACCACCATGGGAATCGCAGAGAGGGCAAGGCATCCTAATGAACTAAAGCAGGATTCAGGAAACTGGATGGTGGATATTGATTACTACCTATCTCAGCAGGTGCTAAAATATGATTTATTCTGGTTGAATGTTTGTTTTTCCTATGCTTACTCTAATCGCAGAGCTCACCAATAATAGGTACACCCTGTAGTCTCGCGGTTATGTGCCCCAATTGAAGGTACAGATGCGAAACATCTTGCTGAATGCTTGGGACTCGATTCATCTAAGGTACAAAGCTGAACAACTCCAACACTGGTTTAAACTCCCATATGATTTTTTGGTTAGTGAACATGTGTTGTATTCAGTTTCAAAATAAAAGCTCGACCTCCATTGTGCAAAGAGATGAAGCTTTGCTGTCAGCATCTGCCATCCTTGATGATGATGATAGGTAGATCATCATATAATTTTGACAGAATTATAATATTAAATATGAATGTGAATACAAACTGGGATTGAAATGCAAAAACATTGAACAGGTATCGGCATTGTGATCCACTACGTGTAGTTTGTCCTGCCTGTTGTGACTCATACCAATTCTCAGGGTTAAGCCACATTCTAAGTTCTACAAAAGATGCTTCGTTTGATGCAAATAATGCATCACCAGAGTGTGTGCCAACGTCAGGATCTATATTACTTCCAGAGGACTACTTGCAGTGTCCAAAATGTAGGCCTATTGCTGATTCGAAGAAATTATCCTCAGCCATGCTAGCAAACCAGGTAGCTCTCTAATTATTACCATCTTGTCAGAAAGAATGAAAAGAAGATCATATTGCTAAGGTATGTAAAGGACAAACATCCATATTGCAG
Source organism: Azolla pinnata (assembly GCA_037176905.1). Lineage (NCBI taxonomy): Eukaryota > Viridiplantae > Streptophyta > Polypodiopsida > Salviniales > Salviniaceae > Azolla > Azolla pinnata. The sequence continues at coordinate 11,862 of JBBBWG010008335.1, read as the reverse complement.
GTGAAACAACGAACTGAAGAATTCATTGGGCGTTATTATGAAGGTTGGATGAAGGTAAATAATTACTATTCTAGATCTTTGGATTAACGCTATAGCCTGGATCAAGTAATTCAGGCATATGGATGAACTCTATTTTTTATGACAGTGTGACGATGAACTCTGTGGGCACATGACGAGAAACATCAATTTAAGGCTCTTGGGTGATTCGGAGCGAGGCTCAATTTGTCCAAATTATCCCCGATGCAGTGGACGTCTTACACGATTGGTTAATAGACTTCCTATTTCTGTCAATGGTTCTCAATAAGATGTTTTTCTAATGGATTGTATAATTTTAATATACAGCTAATATATATTGTAATGAAGTGTACTCTTGTTTTGCCTTTTGCTGAGACATTTGCTATAGAAGTCTCATAATCTGAGCAAGGAACTCCCCTGGTTGAATTTGCAGTATACAGAGGTTGATCTGTACAAACAGCTATCACATTTTTGCCGGTTGCTTGACGTTGATCGAGCGGTAGAAAAGGTAGTATTTGTTTGCTCAATGCTAGCTAGTTAAGTTTTAACCAGGAAAGACTTGAGATGTGACCAGGGTGTTTGAACTTGGTTTCTTTTAAGTGGTGGATTTACTAAATCTAATTAATATTTGAAAACCCTCTGAATTCTGATAGAAATCATGGTTAAGTAATTTTTGAGACAATTTATAGTCACATTTAACAGACATGGCGAAGATTATATTATATTATATTATATTTTCAAAAAATGATTATATTATCTTTTAGTCCCGTGAATATCTTCTCTTTGGACCACACTTGGTTTCATGCTGCTTACAGAGGAATTTTATATTTACAGATCCCAGAAGTGAGTGCAAGGTTAGCAGCCGAAAAAAGACTCTTAGTCTTCCGAAGATTTGTTGATTTGGCATCTCAAACTATCCAAAATATGAGGGATCGTTGCCTATATCGATGGGTTAACATGGAGTCACTCTGTATTTCTGTCACATAACAAAACCGAAAATAAGTAGATAAAAGAATGTTGGATGTGCATTTGGATGCTGATCGTGCATCTTCACAGTAAGTTCAACCATCCTAGAAGTCCAGGGGTTGTGGAAATGGACGTGACACAACCCATTTTCCAAAACCTTGCCTCAATGTTTTCTAAACGGTTAAACAAAAGAACTCCTACAGAGTTGATGTGCTTCTTTGCATGAAATTGCTCTGCAGGAATTGTACTATGAGAGATTGGGTCGAAAATATTGCTTGGGTATAAATTTTGGGAATTGAGGGTGTAAATTTTGCCGTGCCTTGTACTATGCTCAGTATTGTAATATAAGTTCTCTGATGGCTAACCAAGCCTAGCTCAGGATTTGAGCTGGAAGGTCTATCATGACACAAGTGTGAATCTGTAAATCTATCTTTGCACAAGCTGACAGTTGGATACATTCCATGCGAATCATGAATTATTTGCCATGCTCAGCTGAATTGCAAATCTGGAATGGAGGTGGTCATGGTGAGCCTGGGTCGATACTTCATTTCATTGTATGACGTGTGAACTTGGAGAATTCGGCTTGTCTGTATTGAAGCATCACCATGTGCAGCAATGACAATGGGCATGATACTCATGGGTACAATTATTTTGCATCTATTTGGCATTTATGAATTCCGTTCTACCTACTTAGGTGCTTCAAAATCCTTTTCCTTTATTACTTTGATACTTGCCATTGATTGATACTGTTGATCCATTACAGGTCTGAAAAGAGTGCTGATTTGAGCATCAACCGATTGCAAGCCAGGTAATGGGTCAAAAGCATCGGTGCATCACAAATAATTTTGGTTTAATGCAATTGTCCAGTGAAAATGTAGTTGATAGTGTAATTGGCGGATTTATGTTATCAATACTAATCTCTCTACTAATTCTCTAGATTCTCTACTTGCAGACCTCTCCATGTTTAGTCGCTGTACATATATGGCTCTCACCAATTAAGAACTACAAAGATACAAGTATGTTATAGACCATGACTAATTTTCTGATAGCATTCTATGTGATGATAAATGTTTTCACTTTCTAATGATCACTGGATTGCTCAGTGGCCGACAACTCACAATGCAATTCATGCAGAAAGGCCAGCTCTTGAAGTGACAGGATTTGAACCAGAGACCTCTCGGTTTCATGACAAAGCGCGACACCACTCGAGCTACCGAGTCACGGGAAGTGGTCCTGACAAGACCTCCGATCCGGCTGTCCCACACGGCTCTGCATTCTTGATTGACGAGTCGTTCTGTTATGGCGGCAAGGTATGCCTCTTTTGAACATATATTCCATTGGGATATACCCTCACTTATTTAATTGAGTTTCTGCTCACAGCATCCAATGTCGGGTCAGCTTGATGTTTTTTTATAGTTATGAAGCTAAATAACACCCAATAAAAAATCACTTGGCACACCTTTGAAGCAACATGTAAACAATCAACATGGCAGTGGTAGCTTGTTGATACGTTTTTTTTATAGTTATGAGGCTAAATAACACCCAATAAAAAAAACACTTGGCACACCTTTTGAAGCAACATGTAAAAACAATTAACGTGACAGTGGTGGCTTGGTGATGCAGATCTCTCAAAGGGGGGGTATAGCTCCAACAATAAGAGGTTAGTTATATACTCCCTTTTGTGGATACGGAGAAGCAAGCAAGGTGTTGCTTTACCAATGAAAGGTACTTGATTATATATGAATGCTCCTCTCATGTCCCTCTTCTGCATGATGATGGGAACCTGAATGAAGCTTTGCATGATTTCTACTTCTACGGAGCTGCTGCTGGTATATCCATCGCACGCCACTCTTGTAAGAACAGGTCACGATCATCGGGATGCCGATGGATAGCACAAGAAAACACACTAACAATCGGAATGAAGAATTCTAGAGAGAGCTAAGGTGTGAATTGTAAGATGAGTTGATGACCGAATCTATGGAATGGCAGGCGAAATGATGCCTGGTGTGAATCGGTGCTTCCTCTGATGATGGCTGTTGCCGACGAGGTGAGACGACGCTGGTTCGACATTAGGAACGATGTGGAGATCATCGCCATCATCAGGATCTGCGGGTTCAATATCTACGAGTCTAAGTAGATAGTCATAATTCCTTGCTAATTCGACCGATGGGCAAGTTGGCGTCCATTGCATGGAATAGTACTGTATTTCAGGGACCTTGGGCACACCTTGTGGACATTGGAACATGAATTCCTTCTCCTCGTCAAGGCCAATACTGCTTTCCTACAACATAACATGCATCATCATCATCATCACTATTTATGATCTTAGGGTTTAGGGTTTCTCACACCTAAGTGGGTTGAGCTGATTCTCATACCTGAAGTGATCCTAATGTTAAGGGCTGTTTTTTTCACGGTTGATTCTAACTACTACCTAAATGGATGGTGGTTGTGGGTGATCAATTTCTGTTTAGGGGTCACCATTGATCAAGTTAAAGGGCTGCTGTTTTAGGCTTGATTCTATCTACATGGGCTGTTGCAGGTAGTGTGGCTGTGATGGAGGTAGAGATAAAGAAGAAGAAGAAGAGGAGGAGGAGGAGGAGGTAGCTACCTTGGTGGGGTGTGCAAGCTGATGATGATGATGATCATCGTCAACAACAGCATTAAGGGCTGATGAATTCCTGGAGTCTTCTGCCGCTTCCTCTTCCTCGTCTTGTTGTTCGACAGTACACACATCAGCAAGATCCGACAGCATATCGTCCAAAGAGTCCCAATCGGCCAATGTATTCATCAGCTGCCCAGCGCTCGAAGTACTCGGAGAGACGAAGCCCTTGGGGACCTCGTCTGCCGGCGGCGGCGGCAGTTGTTGAGCACTACTCCTGCGGGGGCTCGATTCGAGCCGCTTCGGAGGTATGAGAAGCTCGGCATATTGCTCATCGATATCGTCGCCCTTGTTGATGATTACGGCGTTGTCGGGTGCATCGCAGGCCCCGATGCACCGCGGCTGGGCGGCTGGCGATGCCGGCTGGGCGCAGAGCGCGAGCGAGCTGGGGATTTGGAGCGAGCTGAGAACGGGGGCGATGAAGGAGATGGAGCCGGAGCGCAGCCTCTGGATCGAGAGACGAGGGATCGGCTTCAGGAGAATGCTATCCTCCGCCGCCATTGCCGCCGCCGCCGCCGCCGCCTCGGTTTTGCTTGCCATTGTATTCTCCTTCCTCTTCCTCTTTTTGCTCTTCTTCTGCTTCTTGCTGGAGCTGCCGCTGTCGGGGGATTTCGCTTTGGCCAAGCGGCTCGTGGGTGGTGGTGGTGGTTGTTGTTGTTGTTGTTGTTGTTGTTGCTGATGATGGCGATGGCGATGGCGATGATGATGATGATTGTGATGGT